>CM064575.1:2238240-2540959 GCA_032716605.1 Paralithodes platypus
TTGAGGTGTTATTTTCAAGGGTATGATCGATAATTTCTTCTGTGAAAACTGAGCCAAAATATTTGTTGAGCAGATTTGCCGTGTTTGTGTCACCTGTTATTGTCTGGCCATCTTCTATTAGCGGTCCGATTCCGCTTTTGATCTGTTTATTTTTATTTACGTAACTGTAGAATTTTTTGGGGTTTGTGGCACTTTCTCTGGCAATAGTCATTTCGTAATTTTGTTTGTTCGCCCTAATTATTTGTTTCACTTCCCTTCTACTATTTTTGTACAAGTTTTTAATTACTTCAGTGTTTGTGTTATTTTTTACAAGTTTGTGGAGTTGATTCCTTTTCCTTATTGCCTTGCCAATGTCTCTACTGTACCAAGGGGGCATACTTGATTTCGTATTACGTTTTGGTTTCATGGGTACAAATTGTTTATGCGCTTCTGTAATTGTAGACTTAAAATGTCCCCATAGTTAATTTACTTCGTTTATATTTATGAGGTTTGAGTGTATGTTTGATAGCGATTCCTTAAGTCCGTCATAATTTGCGTTTTTGAAGTCCGAAACCATTCCTGTTGTTTTTACTGAGGAATATTTGCTTATAACGTTGATTCTTAAGATTTTATGATCGGACGTTGCCAGATGTTCACCTACATCCAGGTTTGATAATAGATTTTCTTGGGTAGTGATTACGAGGTCTAATATATTCCTGTCTCGCGTCGGCTGTTTTACGTGTTGAGTCAAAAAATTGTCCTGGATGAAGCTTGTCATTAGGCGTGACTCAGCATTTTTTCCGGTCAGGGTATTCCAGTCAATTAGGGGGAGGTTATAGTCACCCAGTAAAACTGTTTCGTCGGAATTAAGGGTTTTCTCTAGTATTTCATAAAAAATTGTATCATCGGCAACAGTTAGTCTCGGTGGTCGGTACGCTGTAGTGATATTTAAGTTCATGTTTTTTGTATTTATTTTGACGCACACTATTTCTGCATTACTTTCGGGGAGAGTCACCTCAACTGGGTTTAAGTAGGTTGCAACGTACATTGCAACCCCCCCTCTTTGTTTTCCATTGTTACGGTCTTTATGAAAAAAATTATATGGCTCTATGTGATATTCATGAAGTAGATCTTTATTTTTAAGGTTCAGATGTGTTTCCGTTATACAAATAACGTCAACTTTCTCATTTAATAACAGACATTTGAGTTCGTCTATTTTGTTTCTTATTGAGCAGGCATTTATGGATATTATTTTTATATCATTTCTCTCAGCATGCGCTGGATTTGTTTTTCTTATTGGTGGGGATGGGTTTGGGGGTGTGACTTGAAGCCGCGGCGGGTTGTCAAATTCATTCAGTTGGTTTGGGTTGGCTTGGATGGGGTTGGGTGGGGTTGTTTAGTTTGTTTTGTGGTTCAGGTAGGTAAATTTTCGCAACTTGTGGGCCATTGGGGCCATTGGGGAGAGAGAGAGAGAGAGCGAGAGAGAGAGAGAGAGAGAGAGAGAGAGGGGGGTAGGAGGGATGTGTGTGCGTGTGTGTATGAGAGGATCAGTATGAAAGTGTGTTTGTGTGTGTGTGTGTGTGTGTGTGTGTGTGTGTGTGTGTGTGTGTGACTCAGATTCTGCGATTTAATGAGTGTGAAATAAGGAGTATGATTTAATTAATGTGGCAATGATTAGTAACACCTGAACTCATTATTATGCTGTTACAAATACTGAAAGGAGACCTCTATAAGCCACCCAGAAGGAGGTCAGAGTTTTTTATAAGCTCTCTATTGGGTGAATGAGAGGACAGGTGAGTGGGTTATGTTAGGCGAGTGAAATAACCAGTCTTTTAGTGAGTTTTTTAGTTAGTCTTTGTGTGAGTTAGTGAGTGTGCGAGTGAGTGTGTGAGTTAGTGTATGAGCGAATGTGGAAGTGTGTAAATGAATGATTGAGTGTGGAATAATATGAGTGTGTGAGGTAGTGTGCAAGTGTGTGAGTGTGTGATTTAGTGTGAGTGTATATAGGAGTGTGTGCTAGTAGTAAGTGTGTGAGTGTGCCAGTAAGTGAGTGTGAGTTAGACTGTGAGAGAATGTATGTATGAGTGTGTGAGTTAGTGTGCTAGTGAGTGTGTGAGCTAGAGTGTGAGAGAGTGTATATACGCAAGAGTGAGTGAGTGAGTGCAGCGACAAGTACATATGAGGCGGGAGACATCAACAAGCGGTCTGAAAGGGAAGCAGCTACGAGAGGTGCAGAAGAGAGGCTTACTGCTACACTTGTATCAATAGTATATATCTGACTGTATACATGAGAGAGAGAGAGAGAGAGAGAGAGAGAGAGAGAGAGAGAGAGAGAGAGAGAACGTATGTTAATGGTAAATATGATTACACGTACCATCACAACAGAGGTACATATTTGGATACCGGTAAACAATGTGATTAACTGCGAAAAAAAAAGTGTCACGAAATGCCCCGCCTAAATGGCTTCCCATCACTTCTGGAGTTCCGCTATCAATTACATACGTCACAGAGGTACGTATTTGGATAAACAATGTGATTATCTGCTAAAATAAACAAGAAAGTGGCACGAAATGCTTCGCCTAAATGGCATCCTACCACTTCTGGAGTTCCGCAAACCCACGGGTGTCCATTACACACGTCAATAAACTCGATAATGTCTAGAAAGTTACTTATGAAAATAAACTTAGACGGACTCCGAGTAATCCGGATATCTTGGGGGTTATTATGCTATTTGGCGTATATTATTATTGATAATTTTACTTACTTTTGCCATTTTCGAGCATTGTATTTTAGTTTGTCCCCGAGTCTAACAAAAACGCCTTCCCAAACTTCCTTCAAGAGAAATATTGCCGGGTCGAAGCCTTGAAGGCCAATTTATTTTAAGTTACAAGGTCACTATCGCTCGCCCAGATAATAATCTCCGGATCGCCTTCTAATTTGAACCACCTTTTCCTTGGCACTTATCCTGTCTGCCCACCAAATTTCGTGAAAATAAGATCATAACTTTGTGATATATCTTGTTTAAAAACAGACAAGTTGAAGCAGCAAAAAAAAAAAATAATAATAAAATACATAGGTATAATACCGGTATATATATATATATATATATTATATATATATATATATATATATGGAGGAGGTACAATTTATCCTGCCGAGTTGATAGAGGGCATACCAGCAAACAACCCCATCACGATATTGCACTACACAAAAAACATACACAAACAAAAAAACATGGAAACAAAAACAGGCCGCTTGTATTCCCAAAGCTATTTCATGGAGCTTCCCGAAAATGGATGTACAGGCCGACCCGGGGAGCAACTTTCTGAATGCTGGATTGGAAAAGGGGGGCATTAAATGAAAGAGGGGGGCATTAAATGAAAAAGGGGGGCATTAAGTGAAAAAGGGGGCATTAAATGAAAGAGGGGGGCATTAAATGAAAAAGGGGGGCATTAAATGAAAAAGGGGGCATTAAATGAAAGAGGAGGGCATTAAATGAAAAAGGGGGCATTAAATGAAGGAGGGGGGCATTAAATGAAAAAGGGGGGCATTAAATGAAAAAGGGGGGCATTAAATGAAAGAGGGGGGCATTAAATGAAAGAGGGGGGCATTAAATGAAAAAGGGGGGCATTAAATGAAAAAGGGGGGCATTAAATGAAAAAAGCAGGGGGGGGGGGGGTGAAAGGGGGTTTGGTACACCTATTTTCTCTAATCGCCCTAATCTCTCTCTCTCTCTCTTTCTCGTACACACACACACACACACCTACACACTGCCTTGAAGTTCTGCATAGTTAGATTATGAGTTGTGACTTTACATTCTCCGCTTTTTTGTTTTGCACACACACACACACACACACTTGCACGCATACACACACACACACACACACACTTACACACCCACTTAAACACACACCCACACCCACACCCACACACTAGCCTACACACACACACACACACACACACACACTTGCACACACACACACACATATAACACACACACAAAGCCGACCATAAACTCTTTATCCTCTTATAATAAATGTCATTATGTCTATCGAGCATTGCACCAGTCTTGTTATATCTATCAGGTCGCTCGATCAGTCAGTAGGTCAGTTAGTTGGTTAGTTTAATCAGTCAGTCAACTAGTCAATCAATTAATAAATCACGCAAACAATCAGTCAGTTAGTCAGTTATTTAGTTAATAAGTCAGTCAGGCTATATACCGTATCTAATCACTCAATCATTTATTCCCTCAGCCAGTCAGTACATCTTCTATTCAGCTGCATGTCAGTCAATTAGTTCAGTTAGTCAGTAAGTCAGTTAGTTCAGTTACTTAATTAAGCCAGTCACCCAGTCATGCATTACAGTCAGTCAGTCCATCGGTCAGTCAGTCCAGTTATGTATTTAGTTACTTGTCAGTCAGTCGTAGGGATGTGGCGACCCCATCGCCTGTCGCTTGTGTGGCGCAGATATAGCCCTTGGAGGTTGGGACTGGGAATCCCACCTCCAGAAATTTCTCCCACTAATGGATCAGCAACCTTGTTCTTGCTGATCCTCCCTACCCCTTTATGGGATTTCGGGTTTGGCTACTGACTGACTGTCAGTCAGTCAGTCTAGTCAATCATTCTGTCAGTAAATCAATCAATCAATCAGTTAAATCAGTTATCAATTTAGCTACTTGTCAAGTCAGTCAGTCAGTCAGCCAGTCAGTCAGTCAGTCAGTTAGCTCAGTCAGTCAGTCAGTTAGTTCAATCAGTCAGTGAGTTTGTCAGTCAGTCAGTCAGTGAGTTTGTCAGTCAGTCGGTTCAAACAGTCATACAGTCCGTCAGTCAGTCAATTAACCAGTCAGGCAAATAGGCAGTCAGTCAATTAACCAGTCAGTCAGTCAATTAACCACCAGTCAGTCAATTAGTCAGTCAGTTAGTTAGTCAGACAATTAAAATTCAGCATCAGCTCCCACTCAATCACACATGAAAAAATATCTTCAGTTCTTTTTCCTTGTGTATTTAAAAGGTAGGTTTGGGCTGGCTTTTGTGAGCGGGTGTGCGTGTGTGTATTTTTTATTATTTGTACTAATTATATTTAGCTTTGGGAATAAAATACGTGGAATGATTAAATGCTTAGTTGTTGTGATGAGAGAGAGAGAGAGAGAGAGAGAGAGAGAGTGTGTGAGTGAGAGAGAGTGTGAGAGTGAGAGTGTGAGAGAATGACAGTGTGTGTGTATTTTTTATTATTTGTACTAATTATATTTAGCTTTGGGAATAAAATACGTGGAATGATTAAGTGCTTAGTTGTTGTGATGAGAGAGAGAGAGAGAGAGAGAGAGAGAGAGTGTGTGAGTGAGTGAGAGAGAGAGAGTGAGAGTGTGAGAGAATGACAGTGTGTGTGTATGTGTGTGAGTGTGTGTATTTTTTATTATTTGTACTAATTATATTTAGCTTTGGGAATAAAATACGTGGAATGATTAAGTGCTTAGTTGTTGTGATGAGAGAGAGAGAGAGAGAGAGAGAGAGAGAGAGAGAGAGAGTGTGAGTGAGTGAGAGAGAGAGTGAGAGTGTGAGAGAATGACAGTGTGTGTGTATGTGTGTGAGTGTGTGTATTTTTTATTATTTGTACTAATTATATTTAGCTTTGGGAATAAAATACGTGGAATGATTAAGTGCTTAGTTGTTGTGATGAGAGAGAGAGAGAGAGAGAGAGAGAGAGAGAGAGAGAGAGAGAGAGAGAGTGAGTGTGAGTGAGAGAGAGAGAGAGAGAGTGTGAGTGAGAGAGAGTGTGAGTGAGTGAGAGAGAGAGAGAGAGAGAGTGTGAGTGAGTGAGAGAGAGAGAGTGAGAGTGAGAGAGAGAGAGAGAGAGAGAGTGAGTGTGTGAGAGAGAGCGAGTGAGAGTGTGAGAGAATGACAGTGTGTGTGTATGTGTGTGAATGTGTGTGTGAGAGACAGAGAGAGAGAGAGAGAGAGAGAGAATCCGCTCAAATGGAGGACTCGATCTGAGCAAAAACAGAAAGGTAAATTTACTTTCACTCCCTCTCTCTCTTTCTCTCTCACTGACTCTTGTGTTCTCACTTTATTTCTTCCTGAAAGCCTTCTCTCTCTCTATCTCTCTCTCTCTCTCTCTCTCTTAAAAAATAATAAATAAATAAATAAATATATATATAAAAAATAAATAAAATAAAATAAACACCCAATGAAATCCTCCCCAATACTCAAAGGCCACAGCGAGATAAATTTGGACACACTAATTATCAAATGCCTATTAAAAGGCTTCCTTCTTTAATCACCCATTACAATAGACGAACAATAAAAATACCTTGAAAATAATAATGAACTTTATAATCAGCCTAAACACAACGTATAGGAGCTAATCTAAATATGTATACATCTCTATCTAAAGCTCCTCCTCTCAGGGCGCTGTGTATTTTGTACGTATAAATGACGCATTTATTTGTATTATTATTTTTTTTATCAATATTATTTGTTGTATTCTGGACATTATTAGTTGAGCTGAGGGAGTTAAAGGGGTAACTGAGGTATATTTAATTCCTTCGATTGACTGAGAACCTTTCTAACTTACCAAACAAATCTTCTATTTAGAACCAGAATAAATGAATTATATATTTCATTCCTTAGGTTGCCTGATTACCTTTGTAATATGCAAGAACTCGTCTAATTATAACCAGAATAAAATTGAGAGACACATTAATTTAATTCCTTTGATTACCAGATAACCTTTGTAAATTGTCAAAGTCTAATTATAGCCAGACTAAATATGCAAGATATATTTCATTCCTTTGATTGCCAGAGAACCTTTCGAAACTGCCAAGATAAGTCTATTATATACAGAATAAAAAAATAAAAAAATAATAATCACCTTGTTTTCTGAAGGGGTTAACACTATCTGGTCCGACGTCTTGGGGGGTTATTATGATATTTTGTGAACCTTATTACTGAGAATTTTGCTTACTACAGTAATTTTGAAGCAATGTACTTTAGTTTGTCCCCTAGGCTAACAAAAACGCCTTCCCAAATTTCCTTCAACTTAAGAAGTGCCCACCCAGACCCCTTTCAATCTTAATTAGTACATTTTTCGATAGAAAAATGTAAGTAGTCAGCATATTTCCATCTGATCAAAAATAGCATAAGCAAAAGATATTCCTAACATGAAATCGTTTTTTGGTAATTACTAAAACGAAATTATATATATATATATAAGAACACAAGAGAATGGGAGTCTGCAAAAAGCTGATTGGCCCACACAAGGCAGATCCCTCCCACACCACCCAACCCTAATTATAAGGCCTAATTATAGGCCCAACTCACTAACACCATGAGGACCGACCTCACCAAAACGGTCAGTGGTCAACATAAGAAAACAGGGGTCTGCAGAGGGCCGATTGGCCCACATCCGGCATATCCCCCTCACACCCAAATCCTCTCGTCCATATGCCTATCAAATTATATCTTTAAACTCTATCGTTCTTGATCCTACTATAGCACTTGGTAGCCTATTCCACCTATCTAAAACTCTGTTAGCCGGAGGGAGCGGAGGGTGGGGAGAGAGCCTTTCTACTTTACTGTACTACTTTTCTACTATAAACTGTCCCTGTCTGGTAGTATTTAGGCCAGACCACCTAGTAGGGACCGCAAGGTCTGTGTGGTCTAAGTATCTGTGTAACTCTGTGTAACTCTCACCATATCCACACCACACACCATTCTAATAAAGTCGTCTTATTAGTAGCCAGCATAAACTGTCACAACGCATCACAATCTCTCAAAGGGTTAATAACGATAGTGTTTACCCATTTCATACCTAGTGGTACCTAAACTGCAGAAAATTGTCTAATAATAGCCAGTACACAATGAAAGATTTCATCGTCGTATCCTGAAAGAGTTACGTATATCACAAATATCTCACCTTATTTCAGCCTCTTTCCTTCCAATTCTCCTCCCAGATCGTTCGCTATTCGTCAAACGCCACTTCTAGACTCTTTCCGCACTTCCAGCATTCGAATATCGCGCACACAAAGCAAAAATAACTACAGGAAGACTGATGCGTCTTTTCCAAGTGTCTCCGTCTCTGGGAATCAACCGAGAGTCGATAGTCCTTCACCTCGACACTTGCATACGATAACAGAAACATGTGGCTTAAAAATCGACTAAACTATTAATCCGCTAATTCAATATCAGTATGTTGATTTGTGATAGTGAAAATAATTATGACGATCCCCAAGAGTTAAATATGGAAGGTGATTTGATTTGCCAATCTGGGTACTCGGCCAAGACGGCCAAATGTCGCGATTTTCCCGCCAAAACCACCAAATGACTCCCGTTTTCTGTAAACATGGCATTGTATCACTTGGCTCAAATAATCTTAATAAACGATTCTATTATGTTTTATAATCACACACCAGTGGTGAACTGGTGTGTATGTAAGAGAGAGAGAGAGAGAGAGAGAGATAGATATATAATTATATATATATACGGTATATATATATATATATATATTTATACAGTATATACTGTATATACAGTATAATCATAATAATATCAATATAGGCCTAAGTAACAATAATAATACAAATAATGATAATAAATAAAATATTATTTTGGTATGGTACTAATTCTTTCTCACACTTCACTCGCACTCTCTCTCTCTCTCTCTCTCCAACTTTAACTTTCACTCACTTTGTCTCATTTGCTTTAATCCCATTTGCTCTAACTTTTGCTCTCGCTCGTTATCTTAATCTGAACCTCTCTGGGGATCCTGTTCTCTCTCTCTTTCTTTAGCTCACACACACATTCTCATTATCCCCACTCACTCACTCACTCTCTCTCACACACACATTCTCATTATCCACACTCACTCTCTCTCACACACATTTTCATTATCCTCACTCACTCACTCTCCCTCATTCACTCTCACTCACTCTCTCTCTCTCTCTCTCTCTCGCTGGTGGGTAGGGAGAGAGCCTTCTGCTTGCTGCCTTTAACTTTCACTTTGTGGCAAATCCCATGTTATAACTATGTCCGGACTGCCCAGTAGGGACCCAGAAGACCTGTGCAGTCTGTGTATCTATGTTACTCTAAAACTCTCTCTCTCATACATATTTTAATTATCCTCACTCACTCTCACTCTCTCATTCTCTCTCTCTCTCTCTCTCTAACCGCTCCCCCCCAAACTATTTTTTAGTATTTTTGCTGTCTTTCATTTTTCTCTTGACATTCAATTAAGACTTTCTCCTCCGCAATCCATTCATTTTTCTCTCTCTCTCTCTCTCTGAATTTCTCCTCCACAATTCATTCATTCATTCTCTCTCTTTCTCTCTCTCTCTTTTATACAACACAACTCCCTTTAACATTTTCAAATTTTTCCTATAATTTTCCTCTTCTGCTGTTTGTCTCTCTCCCTTACATAACACAATTACAATTATCTTTTTTATAGTCTATCTCTCTCTCTACAAATTGCCAGAGAAAGTGGTACAACATTATACAGTTGACATATTCAAAAGGAGGCTAGACATCCATTTCGAGGAGGATAGAGTAATATTGATTAAAACAAAACAAAAAAATATCAGTGGTATACAATATTTCTCAACTTCGCTTTTTACTATGAAGTTCCCAGTAGAAATGTTCTCATTCTGCTGGAAGCCTTGTTTCCCAACTAAGTTGCATGCCGACCTAAGGACTGAGGGAGTGGTGGGTGGGGAGAGAGCCATCTGCTTTTCTGTCTTTATTTTCCACTTTGTTGCAATTTCTAAGTTAGAAATAAGTATGGATTGCCTAGTAGGGACTGCAAGGTCTGTGCAGTCTGTGTACAGTATCTTTGTAACTCTGTGTAACTTGACTCTACTCTACTATCTCTCTATCTCCATCTCAGCTCTCTCACACACACTCACACTCATTCTTTCAGTCTCTCTCTCTCTCTCTCTCCATCTTGCCACCTCAGCTCTCTCTCATCAATCTTTTTACCCTCCCCATGTATCTCCTTCTCTTCCGGCCCTTGCCTCTTATCCTTCTTCCTTAACTCTTAACTGTTTCCTCACTCTCACTCTCTCCACCTACACACACACACACACAATTGTCATTGTATTTCCCCTTTTTCCTCTCTCTCTCTCTTACTCTCGCTCTCTCTTTACTTACACACACACACACACTTCCCATTGTATTTTTCCCTTTTGTCCTCTTACTCTATCTATCATGCTCTCGCGTTCTCTCTCTCTCTCTCTCTCTCTCTCTCTCTCTCTCTCTCTATACACACACACAATTATCATTGTATGTTTCCTTTTTTCTCTCTCTCTTACTCTATCGTGCTCTTGTACTCGCTCTTTCTCTCTCTCTCTCAGCTAATTTTCCTTCCACTTTCCCTTACTCTTACGGTTGCTATGTGTACTAAGATTAAGTCCTGGCTATCTCGCAGGGATCATCAGAGCTGTGTGGCCAGTGTATATATGTAAATGTATGTAAATCTCTCTTTACACACACATACACACATACACATGCACACACACACACATTTTTCTCATTATATTTTACACTTTTTATGGTAGAGTTTCTCTTTCAAATATCAACCCATGTTTTATATTATAAATAATAAATGTGCAGTATTTCATCTATATAAACAATTCGTTGTATTGTTTTAATAATAATTCCCCTTATTAATAATGACATCATTTATGTATATAATTCCTTCCTTCCTTCCTTCTTCCATTCATTGGTTCCTTGTGTAACTCCTTTCTTTATTCCTTCCTTCTTTCCAACCTTCCGTCCCTCCTCCCTTCTTTCGTTTTTCCTTCCCTTCCTTCCGTCCTTCCTTAATTAATTTCTTCTTTCTTTCTTACTTCCTTCCATAATTATTTATTCTTTCTTTCTTCCTTTCCTTAATTAATTAATTAATTTTCTTTCCTTCCCTCCTATTTCCTTCTATCCTTTTACTTTTGATTACTTCTTTCATTCATTCATGCACCTAGTTTCCTACTTTCATTTTACTTTTTATTACTTCTTTCATTCATTCATGCATTCATTTAATACTATATTGTTAATATTCTTTATAGGTTCAATTTTTATTTTTATATTTTGTCCATTCTTCTTTCACACATTCTTTTATTATGCCATAATATTGTTGTTATTATTTTTGTTCCATTTTTCATTTTAATCATCCGCCCAACTCTCTAAGATAATGTACACTTTCGATAGAAAAATATCCCAAATTACAGGCTCGCTATCGCTCACTATGAAAAAATCGACACCTAAATGACACGACAATTCTTAATATTGACAAAGAAATTGGGCAAAAGGTCTTAAAATCTCCAAACTAATGGGCCGAACGTCTTATAACCTGCAAATTAATGAAGCTAAAAATGAGGTAGAACAAGTGACTACCTCCCCCATAATTCATATATTACCGGTATTGTTGTATTCGGTCCATATGTCCGTCCTGTGTTTTATCCCATATAATTCCAACCTTTTCCATTAGACCATTACACCCTTTTACCACGGTCCGCTCAGTCGTATAACATATATAGGGTTACACATGAATGAATAATGACGGTGTTATGTGTACCTGGATAATAACTATGCACCTGTTATTGGTATGCATATCACTGTTGGCTGCAATTGACAATGTAATACTAACAATGGAGTATCTAGTTTGTTTATAGATTTCCATGTTTTGTATGTGTGTGTTTAGGTCAAGTATTTCCCATTAAGTACTTATGACCTTTTATTGGTAAGTATTGTATATCACTGTTGTTCTAATAAAAAATGTAACACTAACAATGGAGTATGTATTTTGTTTATAGATTTATATATGTGCGTATTACTTTTTATTTATGTGAAGTATTTTCCGTTAGGTATTTATGATCTTTTATTGGTAAGTATATCACTGTTGTTCTAATATATAATGCAATACTGACAATGGAGTATCTAGTTTGTTTCTATATTTCCATGTTTTGTGTGTCAAGGTGAAGTATAAAAGAGTCAACGGTGCTGCATTCTATGACGTCTCGGGGAAGCCCATTCCACAAGTTGACAACTCGACTAAAGAAGATAGTCTTAGACTCGTGTGAGTTAAAAGATTTACCAATAATATTTCAACCGTTTCCCCGCGTGTAATTTAATTGGTCGAAAGTGAAGTACAGTACTTACTACAGTTCATATTATCAATGCCTTTGATGATTTTGATCACTTGAATTAAGTCGCCGCTTAATCTGCGCTGTATTAAAGGAAATAAATTTAATTCTCTAAGACGCTCCTCGTATGGTTTGTTCTTTAGGCTTGGTATCATTTTGGTAACTCTACGTTGAAATCGTTCTAGCTTGTCTATATTTTTTTGGTAGTAAAAGGGCACCAGGATTGAACGCAGTATTCCAGAAGAGGGCGGACTAAGGAATTGTTAAGAGTTAGGATTACATCTTTGGATTTATGCTCAAATGAACTGCCTATAAAGCCAAATATTTGGTTTGCCTTCTTAACAACTTCTGAACATTGTTGACTGGGTTTTAAGGTTACTCGATATTGTTACTCTCAAATCAGTTTCTCTGTCTACACTCTTACTTAAGCTGGGTGCCATTCAATGATTAGGTTGCTTTTTCATTTCGGTTTCCGATATGCAGGATTACATTATATTGAGAGAGAGAGAGAGAGCGAGAATCCATAAACTACTACCACCAGCACCACTAACGACCTTGTTGATGATTAAGTCGCTCAAAGGTAATGACTTTCACTTTTTGTCATCCCTTTTTTCATTACTCTCTCTCTCTCTCTCTCTCTCTCTCCCCTCCCCACTCACTCACTCTCTCTCTCTCTCTCCTCCCCCCAGGGTGACAAACCGGAGCAATTTTGTTTGAAAACTTGAATGAATAATTATGATATATGACAATTAACATGAAAGAGCATTGTTTTGGCCATTTCATCACTTCCAAAAGACATAATTTGAACTATAAACCATGATTTTATTTTTACATATACAGTAACAAAGACTAAAAAGAATAGACTCGGCTTTCGTTTGATACCCTGCGTCCCCTACTCTCACTCACTCACTCACTCTCTCTCTCGCGCTCTCTCTCTCCTTTCCTTTTCTATCGGATATGCCATCTCTACTAGAATTAAGTCCTGACCACCTCGTTTGGATCGTAAGGTCTGTGTGGCCAGTGTATTAATGTAAATCTATGTAAATCTCTCCCTCCCCTCCCCTCCCCACTCACTCACACACTCACTCTCTCGCTAATGACACACTGTTGATTAAGTCAGTCACAGGTAATGACTCACACACTTTATTATCACGTCATTTATTACTTCACTTTTTCGATCATTGGTTAACGAGATAAAGGGGAGCTGAATGCCAAATATTCTTAGTGATGAATATGTTACTGCCAGTTAACTGTTTTGCTGTATAATAATAATAATAATAATAATGTATGCATATATTCAGGCATTATACTGTACCTAATGATACTATAAACCTTATTCATGCCCTTTTAAACTTTATATACACCAATTTATTTACGGTGTAGGCTATATCCCCTTCAGCACCATGGCGCCTTTTTACCTTTAACTCTGGCTACAATTAGACGACTTTATGCAATTTAAGAATTACCAATGTTATGAAGAGGATTTCTAGAGATCGTATTTACCCATATGACCCGTAAAGGTAGATTATAAGCTAAAGAAAATCGTATAATGGTAACCAGAATATGATGAAAACTACGAAATGATGGTGAAGGGGATATAGATTTACTTTGATAGCGATAAAATCTGCCAAACCACAATTGCTTGAAATAATTGCCGGAAGAAGAGCTCGTGTGACCCCACCTTTTATCGGTAACCAAAGGTCACCGGGGCTAACCTGACCTTAAGGGGAGATGGGTCGTGGTTCTGGCCCCCTTCTTCCTCATGTTTAGCCCCATTAGTTCTCGGATTTTAAGACGTTCGGACCATTAGTTTGAAGATTTTAAGACTTTTCGCCCAATTTCTTTGTCAATATTAAGACTGTTCGTGTCATTTAGTGTCGATTTTTTTCCTGGCGAGCGATAGCGAGCCTGTAATCTAAGAGGAACCGGCCATAGGCCGGAACATTTTTCTATCGAAAAATCTACAAATTTATCTTAAAGGAGGGTCTTGGGGGTGTTTGTTAAGCTTGAAGAAGGTCTAGGGAGGAATCTAAAACAATAAATATATATATATATATATATATATATATATATATATATATATATATATATATATATATACCGTATATAAATAAATAAATAAATAAACCCTAACCCCCTTCATTCAAACTCCCAAACATATCATGTTGAAAAGTTTGAACACAAATATAGTGTCTATTTCAGTGACAGGTCCTTTGTTTAAATGTAATATTTAACGTACGAATGGGTGTTGACCATTTTTTAACTGATGACAAATTAATAATACTGAAACAATAAGTACAAAGGCAAAATACGTCATCATCTAGTAAGCTATAACAACTATCAGTGTGCTATTTTATGGAATTATCGATACATATTATAAACGAACTCAATAGATAGACAGCTAGATAGATAAAGACAGATGGACGGATAGATAGATAGTCAAATAGATAGATTATTGGTTGGATAGGCTACTAAAATCATAACCCAAGTAAGCAACACACATATATATATATATATATATATATATATATATATATATATATATATATATATATATATATATATATAAGCTAGATAGGTGAGGGCGAGGGCTAGATGGGTGATGACTGGTCCTATCCAGAGTGAGGCTTGGCATCCTCTACCCATCCTTAGCCGTTTCTGTATGTCACTTTTACTTTTGGGGGCAGGGGCTAGGAATCCTCCTCCCCTTGTAAAATTCACCTACTAGACGAGACAGAGTATGGGGAGAGGGAACACGGAAGTGGTCCTGGACCCTAAGAATTGAAACTTTAAATGTAGTTTCTGTCCAGGCTCTGTCTCGAGTCGGCAACCCCCAGCTATGGGGTATGTGCCCGAGTACATACATCCATCCATATATACATACGTACGTACGTGCATACAGACATTTATACATACATACATACCATAATAATCGATGCCTAATAGTCTTGACCCTAACAAATACAAACACAAATAATAAAAGGTGTATGGGATAAACTGAAATTTGTGTCTGTAAAAGTTAGCGAGCCGTTTAAACCAATTACGGCTGACCAATTCTGTAGCCCTGGACCATCGTTTTCTATGGCACAAAATATAAAGGTAAATACAAATAAATGGATAAATATAAAAGGATAGCAAACACAACGATAAATGGAGAAATAATAGTGATGGTGATGGTGGTGGTGGTGGTGGTGGTGGTGGTGTAGATGGTGGTGGTGATGATGGTGTAGATGGTGGTGGTGATGATGGTGTAGATGGTGGTGGTGATGATGGTGGTGGTGGTGGCGTAGATGGTGGTGGTGATGATGGTGTAGATGGTGGTGGTGTAGATGGTGGTGGTGATGGTGGTGGTGTAGATGGTGGTGGTGATGATGGTGTAGATGGTGGTGGTGTAGATGGTGGTGGTGATGATGGTGGTAGCGATGATGATAATGGTGGTGATGATGGTGGCGATAATAATGATGACGATGGCGATAGTGATGGTAATGATGATGTTTTTATTTTGTGTGTGTGTGTGTGTGTGTGTGTGTGTGTGTGTGTGTGTGTGTGTGTGTGTGTGTTACGCTTAATGTCCTGGCCGAAGGCCGATTCCTCTTAAATTACAGGCTCGCTATCATCAGCCAGGAAAAAATCAACACCTAAATGACACGAAAAGTCTTAATATTGAAAAAGAAATGGGACGAAAGGTCTTAAAATCGCCAAACTAATGGAACGAACGTCTTAAATTTTCAAAACTAATATGCTAAATATGAGGAAGAAGGAAGACCAGAAAAACGAGCCATTTCCCCTTAATTTAAAATATTCTACCTTCAGACTATTTAGTAAGCCCAGTGCAATAGTCTCAAAATATCGCTTCTGCTATACCGTACACTTTTATTACAATTTTGTCACTTGTTATATTATACTGTCATTCTAATTACCAAGGGTATTGCAAAATAGACTCCAAATGTTGCTTCATATATACACTTCTATCATAATTATGTCACTTATGATAATCTATCTCAAGCTACCAGCTCCAGTGACAAATATTCTCAAAAAATATTGCCAGATTGAAGTTGCAAATCTTCAGTACTGGTGCCGTCCTTTTAACTTTATTCTGACTATTATTACACAATTGTAGTCAGTTTAAAAAGGGCCTCCAGCAATTAAGAGGTTTTGAACTATCTCCCTTAACCCTTTTTGCTACCCCAAATTCCTCCTAAACCGTCTAAATATAGCTAGAATATAATTTAAAAGACGTCGACGTCCCCCGTGTGATTCCCCCCCCCCCCTCCCTCTACTAAGCTTGGATTTACTATAACAAGTCAAAGTGGAAGTTCAACTCTTACAACCGGATTATATTGAGTCAATTTATACGAACAGCTTTGGATGGCTTTTCGACGCGGATGCCGAGCATGATTAAGCTGATTTATTCGTTAGTATTATCAACTCTGCATAAGCATAGAGGTCCCCCCCCCCCCCCCCGTATAGTGGCACCCTGCCGCTCGAAATGTTTGTTGTCGTCGTCCGTCTGTCCCGAAAGTCCTCCTAGATCGTTGGACGGATTTTCACCAAACTTCACAAGTACATTCGGTGAGTGAATGCGAAAGTCAATAAAAGAGGATTGTTTGAATTCGTGCAATAGTTATGGTCTTAGGTCAACAATATGGTTCCCCCCCCCCCCCAGCTATCATTAGCTATAATTTCCTTCCACTTTCTCTTACTCTTGGGGTTGCCATCTCTACTAGGATTCTGTCCAAGCCATCTCAGAGGGATCGTAAGATCTGTGTGGCCAGTGTATCTATGTAAATCTCTGGAAAATCAGCCTTATAATATATTAGACGTATGCAATAATCAGCTAGACAAAATTAAGCTAAGCACTCATTGACAGACAGACTCTCTCTCTCTCTCTCTCACTTTGCTCTTAATTGTTCATACTCTTCCCAAAACTCCTCCCGCCCCCCTCCCCCTCCGAGAGTTTTCCGCCCCATTACCTTGAGCTCTCGGGATTGCAGTCTGAACTCTTGATTATTATATTTTTAGGTTGTTGCTTTTCCAACATTGATTACCGCAGATTGGAGAGGAGGGAGGGAGGGAAGGAGGGAGAAAGAGAGAGAGTGTGTGTATGTGTGGTGTGTATGTATGTGTGTATGTGTGTGTGGTGTGTGTGTGTGTTTGTTGGGGTGTGTGTGTGGATTATACTTTCCTGTGTGGCTTTTCAACCTTTGATTACAGTGGATTAAGGTGTGTGTGTGTGTGTGTATAATAATAATAATAATGTGTGTGTGGTTGTGTGTACGTGTGTGTGTGTGTAGATTATACTTTCCTGTGTGTCTTTTCAACCTTTGATTACAGCGGATTAAGGTGTGTACGTGTGTGAGAGAGAGCGCGCGCGCGTGTGCTCAGTATGTATGTATGTAAGTGTATATATCCTCTGGCAAATTCAATGAACAACGAATACAAAATATACTTATATTTTTACTCATTCACAATAGAACAAAAACACGAATTCCTCTAAACAATGATACTATATATTTTTCTGGGATACTGAATTAATTAGGGGTTTGTTTGTTTGTTGTTTTGTTTTTGTTTTTTTGGAGGGAGCTGAATGGAAAAGAAAATATCAGTATATATATATTGTTAAACTTGGAAATTGCCTCACTTTTTGTCTATAAATATTAATTGGCATATTTATTGGTATGCACTGGTATATAACGGTTTTTGTATATATTGTATAAATGTTTTATTTTTAATTGGGGATACTAGCATGAATGTGAGTTATACAGTATTTAAACCATTGATTATCTCTCTCTCTCTCTCTCCCAGATAGAGAGCGAAAGAGATAGAGAAACAGACAGACGGGAGGACGGATGTACATATGTGTGTAGGCTACATACTTCGTCTACATTATCAGTTCAATTTATATTAAATAACGGAGTTCCTTCAAATTATATGTCCTTATCATTAATTACCATATTATTTGGATTACACATCTTATTTTCTTCCTACGCCTTTTTCCCCATTCTTTCCAATTACATCCAGTTACCTTCCATTGTTGTCTTAATAATTATATGCATTTCAAGTTAATTCAGTTTACCTTGCCTATTCTTTTCCACATCAGTTTCCATTTTCTGTTTCCCATCTCTCCTTATTCCATTTTCTATTTCCCATCTCTCCTTATTCCATTTTCTATTTCCGATCTCTACTTATTCCATGTTCTATTTCCCATCTTTCCTTATTCCATTTTCTGTGTCCCATCTATCCTTATTTAATTTTCTGTTTCCCATCTCTCCTTATTCCATGTTCTGTTGCCCATCTCTCCTAGCTCCATTTTCTGTTTCCCGAATTCCCTTCTTCCGTTTTCTGTTGTTCTATCTCAGTCTATCTATCTATTCCCAAGCCAGTGATTCTAGATTTTATAACTTGACATAGTGAGTGCTCTCTCTCTCTCTCTCTTTGCCATCCTTTCCTTCCACTGTACCTTACTCTCGGGTTAGCTGTGATCGTAAGGTCTGTGTGGTCAGTGTATCTATGTAAATATATGTAAATATATATCTCTCAATCACATTGTATTGTTCTATTTTCCTGCATCTATCATTTCAACTCCATTCTCTCCCATTTTTCTCACGCATTTTGTTTTTCTTCTGTCATATATTCATCGAGACAGTATTTGCTAGGGTATTTTAGTGTGTGTGTGTGTGTGTGTGTGTGAGAGAGGCTTTAAAGGGATTTTTGTTTCATGTTTGTATTTTTTCTTTTTTATATACAGGTATTTCGATCAATCTTCCAGTTTTACATTTTCCCCAATCTTCGTTTTTTATTATTTTGTATATTCTCCCATTTTCTCTTAACTGCTTTCCAGATTTTATAATTCATTCTTTACATATTCAACCTTTTTTATAATACAATATATATAATGTATGTTCAGTTAATTTGATTCGTCATGCTATTTCGGTGTCCATACTATTCTTGCTAATTATTGAATTATCATTACTATTAATTTTATTATTATTATTATTAATATTATTAGTAGTAGTAGTGGTAGTAGTAGTAGAAGTATTAGTACTATTATTATCATTAGTATTATATATTCTCTTTTCGTAATATTTCTTATATTGTCGTCTTTCATGTTGCTTGCATAGTATCGCTAATTTTCTGTATTTCAAGTTCGTTCAAATTTCCTGCCTTTTTTTTTTTTTTTTTTTTTTTTATTCTCATCTCCCTTTATTATATTTTCTGTTTTTCTTATACCCTTCTTCCATTCTCTCTCTCTCTCTCTCTCTCTCTCTCTCTCTCTCTCTTACCTATCTATTCCCTTGACAGTGATGCTAGATTGTATATCCCGACATACGGTAGAGCTCGCTCGCTCATATATATATATATATATATATATATATACCGGTATATATATATATATATACTTGTCAATCTCTATCTATATATTTGTCAATCTCTATCTATCTACCTATCTATCTATCAGTGTCTTCTATATATATTCATGCTTTCTTAGGGTTTTTTCTTGTTCTCCCTCCTTTGTCTAGTCTCTTCAATATAAATATACCAGTAATATGGATCACTTATGTCTAAAAAAAAAAAAGGAAAAAATAAAAAAATAAAAAAAAAGACAAATCGAGCTACGATTTCTACCATTTGGGAAGAGTCCGCCAGGGATTAGATGTGGCAATTGACATCCCATTTGCTCTAGCCCTATTTCAGTTACAGAGGCTTGTGGTTAAGATTCCTGGTGTACTTATATTGAATAAACGTATTGTGTTTTTCATTATTCGTGGCTAATATATATATATTGGTTTAGTTCAATTACCCATTCCTTAGTTTGGCGATATTAAGACCTTTCGTACCATTTAGGTGTCGAGATTATGCTGGGGACCACTAGCAAGCCTGCAATTCAAGCCGGGACATTTATCTACCGAACAAATATACACCTTTATCTCGAAGGGGGCTCTTGGGGGTACCGTTTTAATCACATTTTTGTATTTACAGTATATTACTTCGTTAACTACTTCAAGATTTTTTCATATCCTTACTCCAACATTATCTTTTATATATAGGTTTCTTCCAATGTTGTTAATGTTTATAGTTACAGTATCGTATAATTTTATTTCTCCAATACTTCATTTTATATTATATATTCTTATAGATTGTTTACATTATTTAGTTAAACATCTCTTTCATATCCTTACTCTAATAATTATGATATATATACTGTATATATACTGTATATATATCCAGTATACGGTATATATATATATATATATATATATATACAGTATATACCGGTATATATATATTGTTAGTTACGTTTCCTTTTCATATCCTTATATTGAGTAATTTATTTTTATATTTTTCATTTAGTTACATTTTATGTTCATATCCTTACTCTCACATTTTCTTCTTCCAGTTTCTTTTCCCAGTTTATCTTCCCATTTTCTTTTCAGAGCCTCGCCTTTGCCTCCCAGACTTATCCATTCTTCCCAAAATTGTTGTCTCATATTCTTGCTAGCTCCATCCATCACTCCTACTTATGCTTTTATTAATATCGCTCCGGGCTATATTTCTCCCTGATATCTCCCTTCGTTCCTTGAACTTGCGTTATCTATCTATGTATATTTCTATCTACGACTATATCTACCAATCTATCTACCTACTATAACGATATATATCTATGCATGTATCTATCGGACTGATATTGAGTACTGATAAACAATATGTACACTTAACCTACCCACTAGATTGTTATTGTTTGACTTATGCATTGTTCGTATATATATTTGTAAATAGCTTAAATACCATAAATAATAGAAGCCCTGGGCCAGCTGAAAATATTAGCGACTGTACAGTAACTCATAACAAATCGTGGACCTCGCCTATTTCTATATCTCTGGAAACGAATTTATTAATATGAATTAATACAAATCAACAACACAACTATATTCACTATTAATTGAAAAACAAGTTGCAAGTTGAATGTGAGCCATTTGCAGACTCATTTAATCTCACTCAACTAGTCAACCAACCCACCCGTGTACCAGATAATCCTAATCATAATTCCCACCTACTGGTCTTATTTTTAACAACCAATTCAGAAAATTATGATGTTACAGTGAGGTCCCCGCTTGGATCTTCTGATCACTGTCTGATACAGGCCACCTGTCTATTACCTACCACACCTTCCCACTCTGAACCTGTTTTGGTGACTAAATGGCATTACGATAGGGCAGACTGGGAGGGTCTTCAAGGTTTCTTTATTGATATTCCCTGGACCTCTTTCTTTTCTAATGATGCACACTCCACCTTGAGCCACATACAAGATTTTGTAAAAATTGGAATGGAAAATTTTATTCCTCATCAAAAGTACATTAAAAGATCTAATTCACCTAAATGGTTTGACCATAATTGTGCTAGAGTAACTGAACAAAAAGCAATAGCCTACAATGCATACACAAGATCAAAAACACATGAAGCCTTTAATTACTTTAGAAACATCAGAAATCATGCCAAAACTGTATTAAACCTAACTAAATCAAACTTTCTCCACAAGCAGGCAAATAAACTTCTAAATAATCCAAATGATAACAAAATATTTTGGTCTACTCTTAACTCATTCAAATCCAACTTCAAAACTGCTTCATCCATTCCACCATTAAAATCTCCGACTGGCAATCTTGTAAGTGACCCACGAGGTAAAGCAAATCTTCTTGCGGATATTTTCTCCACCAACTCAACCTTAGATGAAATAAATCAAGATGTCCCTGTACTTAATTTTAATTCGCCTGAAATTCCCTCACTTAAGATCCACACCAGACATGTCAAAACTATTTTGCAGAATCTCTCAGTAGATAAGGCTCCTGGTCCAGATGAAATTCCTCCAATAGTACTTAAGAATTGCTCCTTGGTGCTCGCTCCTGTATTGGCAAAATGTTTCCGTACTCATACCTCATGCTTCCCAGTACCCTGGAAAGAAGCAAACATCCATCCAGTTCCTAAAAAAGGTACCTCTTCAGATCCATCAAACTACAGACCAATAGCTATAACTTCCACTCTTGGTAAAGTCTTTGAAATTATATTAAATAATCACATAATTAAGCATCTTGAGAATAATAAATTAATCAGTGATAGGCAATATGGTTTTAGACGATGTCGATCAACTGCAGACATTCTTTGCCTTCTTACGCATCAAATCAACCAAGCTACAGACCAACATGGTGAAACACATACAATAGCACTGGATATATCAAAGGCATTTGATAGAGTCTGGCATCAATCCTTATTGTGGAAGATGTCACACTACGGCCTTGCATCATTAGTTCCACTAATTTCTTCTTATCTTCATAACAGAAAAATACGTGTAATGGTAGATGGCCTTTATTCTCAATTTCACTCAATAAATGCTGGTGTTCCCCAGGGATCAGTTTTGGCCCCAACTCTGTTCCTCATTCATATCAATGATCTCATATCTACCACTCGTAATCCAATACATTCCTACGCAGATGACTCAACACTCCACAGTTCCTTCACATTTACCAATTCTTTCACCCAACCCGTTCTTATAAATTCAAAAATAAGCACTGCAATTTCTCTGAACCAGGACCTTTCTAGAATTGAAGAATGGGGACAAAAGAATCTAGTTTCCTTTAATGCACAGAAAACCAAGTACATTCAATTTTCTAACCGACAGAATCTCACTGACTCCCATATATTTTTTAATGATGTAAATATTCCCACTTCCCCTAGTATTGACATTCTCGGTGTAACATTAACTAACTTGAGCTGGACACATTATGTTAGAAGCATTGCTAAGAATGCCTCTAAAAAACTGGGACTCCTGTACAGAGTTCGAGAATTCTTCACTGACGAGCAGTTGGCCGTAATATATAAAAGTCATGTGCGTTCTCAGATGGATTACTGTTCACCTCTGTGTAGTGGAAGTGGAGTGGTTGCATTGAGGCAGTTGGACAAAATTCAAAATAAAGCTATTAGATTAATCAATAACCCTGCAATCACACAGGACCTTCCTACATTATCCATACGAAGAAACGTTGCATCCCTTGCATTATTCTACAGATATTTTCACAGCAATTGTTCCGAGGAACTTGCTTCAATTGTGCCGCCTCTCCACATCTTTCCCCGTAGAACTAGGGCAGCTGAGAGCGCCCATGAATTTACACTTTCTCCTCCACAATGCAGAACTTCTGCTTATCAAAATTAATTTATCCCTAGAACTACTACTCTTTGGAATTCACTTCCCTCGAATTGCTTTCCACAAACTTACAATCTACAAATGTTTAATCCAGTTGTTACAAACATTTTATGAATGGAGGATGCCTTTAGGCACATGGACCTTTTTGTTTTATCTGTGTTTTTCCTTCCTCCGTTCATTGTCTCTTAAAAAAAAAAAAAAAAAAAAAAAAAAAAAAAAAAAAAAAAATCCAAATATCAATCCAGATAGTTATAGTTATATACAGAACATCGTAGGGGAGTCCACGAGTTTTTCTAAGTGATTACCTACAATTTTGTCTACATATCCAGAATATCTATACATTCCAAGGACCCAACTATCTATATATCTATCTGTTAAATCTATCTATCAATCTATAATTTTTTCTCTATCTGTTAATATACATATCTGCCTGCCTGCGACCCCCCTCCCCTTCCTTCTCCCTTTCTCACTCACTCACTCTCACTCACACACACACACTCTCTTTATCACTAACACACACTCTCTCTCTCTCTCACTCTCTTTATCTCTCTCCCAATCCTTTCCCTCCCAGCCCCCTTCCTTCCCATAAGATACAAGATATCCCATAAGGTTTGGGAGAGACGAGAAAGAGGGGGGAGGGGAGATGGAGGGGAGGAAGGAAGGTGGATGGGAGATATAAAAGGAGGGAGGGAGGGAGGGAGGGAAGGGGGAGAGGGTGAAGGGAGGGAGGAAGGAAGGTGGATGGGAGCTATAAAATGAGGGAGGAGGGAGGGAAGGAGAGATGGATTATGTACAAAGGAGTACAAAGGAAATCAAGCAACAACAGGTCTAGTGACCCTTCTAGGCTGCTTGTCCTCCAAAACACTGAGGATCAAGTGTCCAAACAGTGGTTTAGAGTGGGTAAGGGAACATTGGAAAGGGAACTACTGCCCTTGAACTAATGTCCGTGGCAGGATTAGGAAGTTAGTAGGGGACAGATGGGTTAGTAACTGAGGGGAGGATAAAATAAAGTTATTCATTTACAAACGCAGCTAGTCGCGGGTTTGATGCGAGATATTTGTCTAGGCGAAGTTTAAATGAATCAACGGTGCTGCAGTCTATAACATCTCGGGGAAGCCCATTTTAGGTGGGAGGGAGGAAGGAAGGGAGGAGGGAGGGAGGAAGGAAGACCAGGTGTGAGGAAGAAAGCGGGGGGAGAGGGGGAAGGAAAGGGGGTAAGGAGGGAGGGAAAAGGGGTAAGGAGGGAGGAATAGGTGGGAGGGAGGGAAAAAAGTGGGAGGGAGGGAGGGAGAGAAAAGTGTGAGGGAGGGAGAGAGGGAGGAATAAGTGAGAGAGAAGGAGGGAGGATAAAGTGGGGAAAGTGGGAGTGGGAGGGAGGGAGGGAGTATAAAGTGGGGATTGAGGGAGGAAAGTGGGATTGAGGGAGGATAAATGGGGAGGGAGAGGGGATTAAAGTGGGAGGGAGGGAGGAAAGTGGGAGGGAGGGAGGAAAGTGGGAGGGAGGGAGGAAAGTGGGAGGGAGGGAGGAAAGTGGGAGGGAGGGAGGGAGGATAAAGGGGGAGGGAGGGAGGAAAGGGGGAGGGAGGCTAAGTGGGAGGAAGGGAGGAAAAGGTGGGAAGGTGAGAGGAATGGTGGGAGGGAGAGAGGGAGGAATAAGTGAGAGAGAGAGAGAGAGAGAGAGAGAGAGGGAGGGAGGAAAAGTGTAAGGGAGGGAGGTAAAGGTGGGAGAAAGAGAGAGAGGAATAAGTGAGAGAGAGGGAGGGAGGGAGGGAGGAAAAGTGGGAGGGAGGGAGGAAAAGTGGGGAGGGAGGGAGGTAAAGGTGGGAGGGAAGAAAAGGTGGGAGGGAGGGAGGATACAGTAGGGAGGAAGGGTTCGCTATCGTTCACCCGCATACAATCAACACCGACATACATTTGACAGCAAAATGGGGTGAAAGGTCTTAAAATTGACAAACTAAAAACAACAACAACCAGAAACCATATTAACTAGGCTATGCTAATACAACAAAATCATTAACAACAACAACCACCATTAACACCCATAACACAAACAAAATACAGACACAATAATAAATACCTAGGCTATAACAAAAACAATATAATCACGACAACACCCTTAAGAACCACAAACCCCCCCTCCCCCCCTCCAAAAAAAAATAAAAAAATACAAGCACAATAATGAATACCAATAACAAAAACAATATAATCAACAACAACATTAACATTACCAACCACAAGAAGAAGCTACACATTAACCAAACCTTATTTCACGAACCATCAGACAGACATACAGACAGACACAGACAGACAGACAGACAGTAGGAGCTCTGGTGAACAAAGGGTTAGGCCAAAGCAGAGGGCGTAACAGGATACATTACAAGGAATAATACGATGCCAAAATGTACCAAGATACCGAGAACCAAGACTAATAATTAATAAATCAACATTAAAACACCAGCACCACCACCACCAACAATAACAAAAATAGCAACAGCATCAATAAAATAACCACTTTGACGAAACCGACAAGAACCAAAACAAGAACAACAAAAACAACACCCACATCAAAAACAACAATAAATCAAACCAACAAAACAACAAGAAAAGCAAGAACAAAAACAACACACCGCCACCACTAACAACAAAAACAATAAATCAGTGGTGATGGGCTGGTCTATCAGAGTGAGAACTGAGCGATCTCTGCCATACCCATAGCTTAGTCTGACTGTTCCTTTTACTTATATATTTTCTAGATCTCAAGTGACGGCGTCTCTTCCGTGGATTGACCTCCCAATCTACCAAGATTGGAAGCCAAAGCGTCACATTTTTCCTTTGCCCCTCAACTTTCTCTTCATAATTGCTGAGGGGCACAGGGCCCTGGGTGGGTCTTTGGTTTCCCGGGCGTTTCTGCACCCTCCTCAGCTCCCCGCCATGGAGTGGCTTCGGTCACCCAGGCTTTATTGTGGTCGGCAGGGAGGGTTCTGTGGGGGCGCTCGGTTATGACCTTGGCCTTGCTCGGGGCCTTGGGGATGTTCGGCCAGGCAGCTTGGGGAACAACAACAACAACAATAAATCAAGCCAATAAAACAACAACAAAAGCAAGAACAAAAACAACAACACCACCAACAAAAATCAACAACAAAATACCTCCTTAAATTACAATACTAATTTAGGCTAGTACCAGCAGACGGTCCGAGCTCTTGCAGACGAAGGGTTAAGTCAGACGAAAGAGGAAACAGGAAACATTGGAAGGAATTTATAACCAGAGGAGCAAAGGTTAGATGCACAGAAAACACAAGATAAGTGTCTTGATCTTCAACAACAACAATTGTACAACCATGAACAACAACAACACTAACACTACCATGAACAACAACATAAAAAAACTTTACCACTACCACCAACAAATACAATATTTACATCAACAATAACATCACTAACAACAACCACCACCCCACCAATACAAACAACAAAACATTAACAACCACAACAACAACAACAATACCATCAACAACAACCACAATCAGAACACAAATAACAAAAATAAAATAAACAACCACTATACAACCAAAACACGATAAGAAGACCACCACCAACAGCAAAAACAATTAAAATAGAATAAGAACTAGACAATACACACCCATATACCTTATGTTGACTACAAGCAAACCCATGTAGACGACGGGTTAAGCCAGAAGAGAGAGAGGAAACAGGACACATTAGAGGGAATATACAACTAGGGAAGGAACATTTTAAATAAAGAGAAGAGATGAACATACTAACTAGACTAACAAGAACATCAACAGCATCATCATCACCCTCAACATCAAGACCAAGAACACACTTTAACTATTACAACCAACAACACCATCATCACCACCACCATCACCAAGAATACCACCACCACTAACAACACCAATAACATCAACACAATAAGCACATATAAACATAATTTATACTACCAGCCTCAGACCGTCGGAGTGCTTGTAGAGGAAGGGTTAAACCAGAGGAGAGAGGACACAGGAACCATTACCACCAATATATGTACAACAAGAGAAGGAACAATCTTACATGCAGAGAGACAACAGAAGAATACGGGGTACAGAGAGATACGACTGTGTTAAGGAGAGGTATCATTATTATTTTTTAATTTTCTTAGTTTGTTTACTAACGACAACATTAATAAACCTCAATAATAACAACAACACTACCAACAATAATAATAAAAAAAAACAAAAAAAACACCACCACCACCACCACCAGAATAATCACCACACCAAACTGACACCACCACCACCACCACCTCTGCCAACACCAAGAACACCACCACCACCACTACCAACAACAAGAAAAACGTATATCTTAACAAGCATACTTTAGACTACTACCAGCACCAGACCGTCCGAGCGCTTGTAGAGGAAGCGTTAAGCCAGAGGAGAGAGGAAACGGGAACCATTACCACCAATATACAACATGGGAAGGAAAATCTTACATGCAGAGAGAGAACAGAAGAATACGTGGACAGAGAGATACGACTGTGTTAAAGGGAGGTTTATTTAATAGTTTTCTTGTCTTTTAGTTTACCAATGACAACAAGAATAAAACATAACAACAACAACAACACTACGAACAATAACACAAAAACAAACACCAACACCACCACCAACAACAACAAGAATAATCTCCCCAACAACCCAACAGCACCTCTGCCAACAACAACACCAAGAACACCACCACCACCAACACCAACAACAAAAACGTACCTCCTAACAAGCATACTTTAGACTACTACCAGCCTCAGACCGTCGGAGCGCTTGTAGAGGAAGGGTTAAACCAGAGGAGAGAGGAAACAGGAACCATTACCACCAATATATGTACAACAAGGGAAGGAACAATCTTATATGGAGAGAGACAACAATAGACTACGTGGACAGAGAGATGCGAATGTGTTAATTAAGGGGAGGTTTAATTATGATTATTTGTCTTTTCTTTTTAGTTTACCAACGACATGAATAAAACACAACATCAACACTACCAACAATAATAACAAAAAAAAACACCACCACCAACAGAATAATCCCCCCACCAAACTGACACTACCACCACCACCAACACCACTACCAACAACAACAACAACACCACCACCAACAAAAACGAACATCCTAACAAGCACACTTTAGACTACTACCAGCATCAGACCTTGCAAGCACTAGTAGACGAAGGAAACAGAGGAGGGAGGAAACGGGAAACATTACCACCAATATACAACAAGGGAAGGAAAATCTTATATACATGCAGAGAGACAACTGAAGAATACGGGGT
Organism: Paralithodes platypus; assembly: GCA_032716605.1. Lineage (NCBI taxonomy): Eukaryota > Metazoa > Arthropoda > Malacostraca > Decapoda > Lithodidae > Paralithodes > Paralithodes platypus. The sequence continues at coordinate 2,266,863 of CM064575.1, forward strand.
CCAGGGATATGGCCAGAGATATACGGCTATGTTAACGGATATCCACGGCGGACTAGGGAAATAAATAAATATATATGCCGTATATATATATACCGGTACATATACGGAGGGATATAAGTCTAGAATCTCTGGCTTGAAAATATGTGTGTGTGTGTGTGTGTGTGTGTGTGTGTGTGTGTGTGTGTGTGTGTGTTTGAGAGAGAGAGGAGTATATACCATGTAGGGATATAAAAGTCTAGAATCACTGGCTTGGGGATATAGCTGCCTCGCTCTGCCTTCACACGAGTGCTGCTGTGTAGGTAGGTTTGTGTGTGTTTGGGTGTGGTTGGTGGGGAGGGGGAATTATGTTTGTGAGTGCTTGTGTATGTGCGTGGATGCGTGTGCGTGGATGCGTTTGTGTGTTTGGGGGGAGGGTGTGTGTGTGTGTGGGGGGGGGGGGGGGGGGATGTGTGTTTGGGGGGGGGGGTGTAAGTGTATGCATGTGGAGATGGGATGGACAGTGAACGAGAAACTGAAACAAGTGAAGTATCATAAACACAGACGGAAAGACAGACATATAGACATACTAAAATACAGGCAGACATAGAGACAGAATGGCAACGAAAAATACAGACACACAGAGAGAGAGAGAATGAAAGAGCGAGCGGGGGGGGGGGGGGGTTGATATCAAGCAGAGAGAGGCATATACACTAAACACAAACACACCACAGACCCCACGGACCCAGGCAGGCGGTCGGACTTACAGCTAATACAGGATCACTACCCCCAAATGAAGGTAGTTGATGCGGCGTATTGGGGTTATAGGATATTCGTTTATTAGTATTGAGGGCTTAGATTGATTTTGCTATTTTCGAGCAAAGTATATAACTAGGCTAACTAGCATATATATATATATATATATATATATATATATATATATATATATATATATATATATATATATATATCAATGAAGGAAACTGATGAAAAAACAAGGATTGCAGAAAATTGAATGCTCTCTCAATACTTTGCAAATAGAATGGCAAAATTGGTCCACAGAAAAACATAGCGAGATAGAAATGTACACCCGTGCCAAATAAATCCTTGAGGGATCTATGGAGAGCTATAACTATAAATGAATGTCCATATGGGGGGAGAGTCACGTAGAGTTACATAGATACAAAGACCGCACAGAAGCTGCGGTCCCTACTAGGCAGTCCGGACTTAATTCTAACATAGAATTTTCTACAGAATGGAAGGTAAAGACAGCAAAGCTCTCTCCCCACCTACCATATCATCAACCTTGGGTCGACATGACATTTAGTTGGGGAAACAAGGTCCTCAACAAAATGAGAAAATTGCTATTGGGAAATTTATAGTAAAGAAAGAAGCTGAAATATATTGTTAGAGAGAGAGAAAGAGAGAGCGTGAGTGAGAGAGTGAGTGAGAGTGAGAGTGAGAGAGAGAGAGAGAGTGAGAGTAGAGAGAGAGAGAGGGGTGGGGTATAAGATTTACAGGGCTCTAGAGGAAGAAAAAGCCAGCCGCACTAAGACGGAAAAAGAATCCACAAAAAAAGTTCCACACCTTTAAAAAATGTTATCATACAAAGATATTTTTATAACGTAAACATTTAATTGACTTGACATTTAATTAATACTTGCCAGTTTCCGGTTATAAGGAAGTTGGAGCTGTAAACATTGATATTTAGCGGAATTGACCATTGTAATACGGTCGTAGTACTATATATAGATATGTGAAACTAAAATTAATCGTACTTTCTTTTCATCAGAAACCTATATAATTATTCCATTTTAGTTCTCTATCGATGTTTACGGTTCCAACTTCCTTATAGCCTGAGACTCGCAAGCGGCTAACTGAAGCCGAGAGAGAAAGAATTTTAGATTACAATTACAATGGGGCAGAATAATAATAATAATAATAAGATAATAATAACAATAATGAGAGAGAGAGAGAGAGAGAGAGAGAGAGAGAGAGAGAGAGAGAGAGAGAGGCGAATGAGTAAATAAATGAGTGAGCGGCAGAAAGTTACCAAGGGAAAGAAGTCACCCAGAGAGAGGCTTACATCGAGTTACGTAGATATACAGACTGCACATACCCTGAGGTCCGCTACAAAATGGAAGGCAAAGACAGCAAAGCAGAAGGCTCTCTCCCCACCCACCACCCCCTCACACCTTGGGTCGGCATGCAATTAATTTGGGAAACAAGGCCCCCAGCAGAATTAATACATTTCTACTGGGTAATCCACAGAAAAAAACAAAGTTGAGAAATAGTGTACACTACTGATACTTAACCTAACTAAATATTATTGTTTTACCTTACATTACTCCTACCTCCTCGAAATGGATGTCTAGCCTCCTTTTGGATGCGTCATGTTGCGATTCTATTATATTGTAACACTTTCTCTGGCAATTTGTTCCACTCATTGACCACACTTTTTGTAATATGCCAACTTCTACCTCGAGACATAGGCTTGAAACCTGTAGGTGAAGATAAATTTGTGACATCGAGATTCGCCCTCCTGGTTTTAAATTTAATTCCATTTCTACGAGTTGTTGAACTATTATTTATTTTGAATAGTGAATCTACAACCAATTTAGCATGGCCCATTGATATCTTGAAACACACAATTAATTGACCTGGCATTCTTCTTTTCTTAAATTAAAACAAATTAATTATTTTTAATCGTTCGTGATGATATATTTTGCAGTGACGGCATCAGCTTTGTCACTCTACGCTGTACTGACTAGAGCTTCTCAATGTCCTTCTTCAGATAAGATAACCAAAATTGAGAGAGAGAGAGAGAGAGAGAGAGAGAGAGAGAGAGAGAGAGAGAGAGAGAGAGAGAAGACAGGACATAAAGAGAGGGATTACCGTTAAAGAGAGGGACAGACAGTGAGGAAAGGTAAAGGCATTTCCCTAGATTAGAAAATGAGAAAAAAATATATATATTATCTCAATAGGTAAAGAAAATAGACAAAGTAATAATATTCTCGATAGTTAATGAAAACGAAAAAAAAGGTAATTATAATCTAGATAGTTTAAGAAAAATTACAGTTAAAGAAAGAAGACGATACATATTCGAGATTTAAATGCAAAACTAGTAAAGAAAACAAAATGTAAAAACAAATATATCATTATACATGCTCGAGATTTAAAAGTAAGACAGGTTAGGGCAGCAATGATAAGAGACAGAGTCAGAATAGGGACAACACAAAACACAACTGAAAACAATGAACACACAAAACAAAAGGTTTATTCAGGTTATATTCCATTTATTGGATATAAGGGTTTTCAAAACACAATGGCAGTACGGTACATCATGGATATATACAGTATATATATATATATATATATATATATATATATATATATATATATATATATATATATATATATATATATATATTCGGGAAAGTGAAATATATATTCAGTATATCTCCAAATTAAATCCATTCAAAAGGTGGGGGAACGAAAGGGGAAGACATCAGATCTTAAATATTACATATAAGGCAAAACAAACCAGATAGAGTAAGAGAGAGTGTGTGTGTGTCTGTCCGCGTGTGTGAGAGAGAGTGAGAGGGATAGAGACGAAACAAAAAATAAAAGATACATTTTATATTTATACATATAAAGTAAATAAACAAGGAAACAAACACAGCCATGACCACATATCCACCGAACTGTGTCTTGTTTTATTTTGTTTCTAGTTGTGCTTCATTATATTATATTTTTGTTTTTTGTTTTTTTGTTTTTTTGTTTTGTTTTTTGGGGGGAGGGGAGAGGGGTAATAAAACTCAAATGGAAAAGGGGGGCAGATGAAGGGGGGGGGGGGTAGAAAACAGAGCCGTTATTTATGGTAGGCCACAGCGGTACAGTCAGACCCAAAAATACAGTCCCACCGTCGCTATTTCTATTTATATAATAATTCATGTGTATTTATGTATATTTCAATTGTTTTATTATCTATTTATTATACGTTTATTTCCATGTTTAGGTATTATTTAATATGTATTTATTAATTATTTATGTTTATTTCCATTTATATCTATTATTAATAATTTGTTTATTATCTATATTAATTTCCATTTATATTCATATATTTAAAATTTAATTATTATATGTGTATTTGCATTTGTATATATTATTTATTATATATTTATTATTTATGTTTATATTCATATTTATTTATTATTTAATATTTATTGATTATTTATGTGTATTTCCAGCAAGCGGTAAATTGCCATGTTACTATCTTTATTTATCTATTATGTTGTTAACCCCTTCAGCACAATATATTTGTATTTGTTATTCTGGCTAATGTTAGACGATTTTCTGAAATTTAAGAAGGACCTGTGTTAGTCAGAGGCTTTATGGAGACCGTATTTACCCCTTTGAGTCCCAGAGGTAGATCGTAAGCTATAGGAAATCGTCTAATGGTAACCAGAACATGATGACAATTACGTCATCGCGCTGAAGGTGATAAATAAATATATGTCAATAATATAGCATAGACACATAGAAGTGACCATGTTAAAAACATTAATGAAAAATTAGTAAAGGGGACATGGCTGGTTTTTCTGACCCCCCCCCCCCCCCCACACACACACACACACACTCTCAATTATGCTTAGCCCCATTAGTCTTCAGATTTTCAGACGTTCTCTAAATTAAAAAAAAAAAAAAAAAAAAAAAACGTTGGAATCGCAACAAGAGGAATCCATATATACCTTTGAAAACACAAAATTCGAACATGACCTGACAAGGTACTCGGCTTTCCTGGACTCAAGGTTTTTAAAAAAATAACGTTTAATTCGGGGCGAATGGCTTTTCGAAAATGGAATCTACGACCATGTATGGAAGGTTTTGGGCGAGAGAAAACGAATGGTACCAGGTAAAATTAATTTGGGATTTTAGTTTGGGCTGCAGAAGACTTTAAAAGTTGAAAAAAGTACTCATTTCGGGCGTTTCTGGAGTTCGATTAAAAACCTAAATCCTAAAGTAATTTAGAGACAAAAATGGCCTCCAAAGAAAACGACGGCCACTCTCTCTTACTATTTCAACATTATGTCCCTCTGTTGGTATGGGATAATAATACAAAAAAGTAAATAATACAAAAATACAGTCACCGTCGACTGAATGAAAAAAGTAAAAAGTAAATAAATAATTAAATAGTAAGTATATATATACATAAAAGGCGCTAAGTACCGTGAATAAATATATAAGTAATAAGTGAAGGAATAAGTAATAAGTAAATAAATAAATAAATAATAATATGATTAAAATATTAGAACAATAAGTAAGTATATAAATAAGTAATACGTAAAGGAATAAGTATTTGTTTATATTATTTATTTATTTTAATAGATACGTACCGGTAATAGAAGTGGAAATTATTGTGGTGGAACATGATTTGTTTTACGCGACTGTACAGAAAATATGAGGGGAAAACAATAGGGGATACATTGACAAAGGGCCAAAAAAAAAACAGAGATTTAAGAGAGAGAGAGAGAGAGAGAGAGAGAGAGAGAGAGAGAGAGAGAGAGAGACAGAGTAAACAGGATATATATATACAAATAAATTGATAAATACAGCAAAGATAGGCTAGATAATTAGATACAGATAAAGATAAGAGAGAGAGAGAGAGAGAGAGAGAGAGAGAGAGAGAGAGAGAGACGAAAGACAATAGGGGGGAAATTGAGAAAGACCAAAAAGCGTGATTTCTTTTCTTTTTTTTAAACAAGGGAACAACACAAAAGTTTAGAAATATAATTAAAGATTGAATAGAAACCAATTAAGACAATATATAAAAATCAGGAATGGAAAATATAAAACAAGAAACTTGAATTAACAATATCTGGTCTGACGTCTTGGTGGTTATTATGATATTTAGTTTAATTATTATTGAGGATTTTGCTTGTTTTGGCCAGTTTCGAGCAATGTATTTTAGTTCGCCCCCTAAGCTAACTAAAACGCCTTCCCTGACTTCCTTCAAACTATAAAATGCCTATCGGAGGTCTAAGGATCAAACTAAAATTAGTAAACATATAAATAGTATAACACTATACAACATATAAATAGTATAACATTATACAACATATAAATAGTATAACACTATACAACATATAAATAGTATAACACTATACAACATATAAATAGTATAACACTATACAACATATAAATAGTATAACATTATACAACATATAAATAGTATAACATTATACAACATATAAATAGTATAACACTATACAACATATAAATAGTATAACATTATACAACATATAAGTAGTATAACATTATACAACATATAAATAGTATAACACTATACAACATATAAATAGTATAACACTATACAACATATAAATAGTATAACATTATACAACATATAAATAGTATAACATTATACAACATATAAATAGTATAACACTATACAACATATAAATAGTATAACATTATACAACATATAAATAGTATAACACTATACAACATATAAATAGTATAACACTATACAACATATAAATAGTATAACATTATACAACATATAAATAGTATAACATTATACAACATATAAATAGTATAACACTATACAACATATAAATAGTATAACACTATACAACATATAAATAGTATAACATTATACAACATATAAATAGTATAACACTATACAACATATAAATAGTATAACATTATACAACATATAAATAGTATAACACTAATACAACATATAAATAGTATAACACTATACAACATATAAATAGTATAACATTATACAACATATAAATAGTATAACACTATACAACATATAAATAGTATAACACTATACAACATATAATAAAACATATTATAATTACTGAACTAAACTGAGCAGGAACACATCGACAAAACCGCTATGTTACTGTGAAGGAATATTAATATCATTGTAGTTTATTGATGATGATGATGCAGTTTTTACCACCATACACTCCCTGCTGAATAGCAAGGCTAGGGTGGGTGCCCTGATGAATCAGGGACTTAGTGAATAGTTGCAGTATATAGGTAGGTCTATATATACAGTATGTTTATATTTTTTTCAGTTTCCACTCTGGACCTTCGTCAAGCTTAAATAAATTACCCACAAGACCCTCATTCGAGATAAATTTGTGAATTATACGAAAGAAAAATGCCTCGGCCAGAAGCCGGTTCCTCCTAAATTGCAGGCTCGCTTTCGCTCGCCAGGAAATAATAAGACCCCAAAATGGCACGAAAGGGCTTTCAACTGACAACAAAATTGGGCGAAAGGCCTTAAAGTAGCCAAACTGATGGGGCGGACGTCTTAAAATTTCAAAACTGATATTATTCAAAGATTTTGCAAAGGATATAATAAATCCAAGAAATAGTCGTGTGAATGAATGGATAATGAAGGCAAGGAAGAAAGAAGGCACGACATAAATAATTATATATACCGGTATATGTTTACTAAAGATAAAGGCAAGAAAGATAAAAAATAAAAAATATAAAAATAAATATATCACTCAAAAATAAAGGCAAGAAAGAAAAATGGGAGGGCGTGCCAAGTAGATCAGAATTTTGTAAACGATCCGTAAAAAGTGGCACGCGCAAGAAAAACTGTAAGAAGGCAAGGCAAAATATAAGAGTATATATATGTGTGTGTATGTATATACTGTATATATATATATATATATATATATATATATATATATATATATATATATATATATATATATATATATATATATATATATATATATATGTGTGTACGGTATATTTTTCTACCGAAAAATGTACAAACTTATCTTGAAGGGGGGGTTTAGTTTTTTGTTTATGTCTAGCTGGATGGAGGTCAAGCAAGGAAACTAAAACATAAATTAATATATATAAACTAGCCACTATCCCCTTCAGAACAATAGAACGTTTTCTCTCATGTGGGAATATTTCTCCATTCAAACATTCACGACACCGCAAATAGCTCCACACAAATCGTCTAATAATAGCCTGACTATTTATATTCTGTGTGTGAGTGTATATATATATATATATATATATATATATATATACATTCTGTGTGTGTATGTGTGTATATATTATGTGTGTGTGTGTGTGTGCGTGTTTTTTGTTTATATTATTATTCTTAAGAATTTTGCTTGCTTCTTCCACTTTCCAGCTATTTATTTTAAATTGTCCCCTAGCCTCTTTTCGAGATATATTTGTACCTTTATCGATAGAAAAATGTCCTGGCCGAAGGCTGATATATATTTAAGTTACAGGCTCGCTATCGGTCGCCATTTAAAAAGTGTCTTATTATCGCCAAACTAATGGGGTAAAACGTCCTACATCTGTAAATTAATGGAGCAAAACGTGGAAGGGCCAAACAGCACCCCCTCGTATCAAGTAGGGTTAATGAAGGGAAATAGCATGACAAATTATTATAGCCTACCTAATATATAAAAATGAAAGGCGAAAGAAAACAGATTGAGTAAAGAAAATGGGAAAATCTATGAACAAGAAAAGATGGCGAAGGAAAATGGAGAAAGGGAAGGTGTGATGGCTCGGGAAATTATGAGAGAGAGAGAGAGAGAGAGAGAGAATATGTGTGAGATATATATATAGGCTACAGAGAGAGAGAAGGCAGTCAATTAAAATAAAGAGAAGACCGAGACACTCAATAAAGACTGGACGAAGCATATTGAATAAAATAAATGAACAAAATAAATACGAGACGCTAAGAAGACCAAAAATATATATAACCAAAATAAAGGAGAGGAAGGAACAAACAATAAATAGAAATACAAATAAAAGGCAAGGGGGAAGAAGAATAGAGAGCAAGAAATAAGGGAAAACAATGGAAAGAAGAAATATGAACAATAAAAGAACAACAACGATAAAGAAGACGAAGAAGAAGAAGAAGAGAGAGAGAGAGAGAGAGAGAGAGAGAGAGAGAGAGATGATTCAGGAGGAGAGGGAGGTAGGAGTGGGGAAGTGAAAACAAGAAAGAACGAAAGAAAATGGAGAATATATATGATAGGAGAAAACGAAGGAAAAACATTAAAAACAAGATAATTAATACCAAAAAAAATAAATAGAGATGGTAAGGAGGAGGGAGAGAGAGAGGGGGGGGGGAGGTGAAGTGATAAACACGAAAGAAAATGGAAAAAATAAGTACACATTATAGAAAACGAAGATAAAAATAATATAACAGAGGGGGGAATACAATTAAGTTTTAATTAATAGAAAATGAACGTATAAAGTGAGAGAAAACGGGGAAGCCTAAGGGGAAACTATGACCAAAATAATGTAAAATGAAAAATACACGAAGGCCGGAAGAATAGAGGGACAGTTATTTAGTAGGCAGTGAGAAAGAAGCAAAATAATTTAACTGCATTCATTGCTTGAATATAATGAAAATGAGAGAGAGAGAGAGAGAGAGAGAGAGAGAGAGAGAGAGAGAGAGAGAGAGAGAGAGAGAGAAAGGAGAGAGAGAGAAAGGAGAGAGAGAGAGAGAGAGAGAGAGAGAGAGAGAGAGAGAGAGAGAGATAGAGAGAAAGAGAGAGAAAGGAGAGAGAGAGAGAAGAGAAGAGAGGGCGTGATCGTGTGGAAGATAGAGTGAGGCAGAGGGAGGGATTGGCCCCGGACTCTCAAGACATAGTAGGGGGTTCTCGGGGTTACAAGGAAAATATACTATATTATAGACCTTGGGGTTCATTCCCGGGAGATACTCTAACTGGAAAGAGGAAGGCTGTATAGTTGGCCATAATTCATATTATCACCAACCCACCAATTAACTTACAAATAAACCTAATTAATGAAATCAACGAAACTAATGAATACATGTGGTACTCCAAAGATTCGAACATAGGATACCGGTACTCTCACCGAAATTCCGCGCACTAACCATTACGCTATCAAGACAGTATATGAAAGTTGTGTACGTTCTCCAATGAATTATTTAATTCAGATGCCATATTCCCGAGCGCACTCATAAATATTCGTGGTCCCCAAATCTATTGCTTTATGTAATTATAACTATCTGGATGGATTTTTAAAAATAACTTAATTTTTGTTTAATTGTTTATACAGTTTTGAAGTTGATGTACCGGTATGGAAAATTATATTCATAAATTCGCTCTTTCAAGAAATATACTTCTATAATTAGACATGGGTGAAATCCACGATTATTTATCAGAGGTTGAGAGACTAGGCATCCGAGTGTAGTAAGTGCCAATCTCTGATCCGCGCGTCTGACTTTCTCCTGCGATATTGACATGAGCGCCTGGGTCGGTAGAGACCATTTCTATGATGGGGATAATAGAGGTGCTATCGATGGAGCTTTGTGCTGGTCAGGTGGCAGCCCGAGTTCATTAAATATTTGTTTTCAATTTGTTATTCTTGTGATAGACGTGTTGTAATTTTTCACATAGTGCAATTCTGTTTACCAATTTTGTTTTATGTTTTGCTTGCTGTGTTCAGCATTAATTTCAGTTACATTGTCAAGTTTCATATATTTATCACCTATATGGAGTGGATGTTGAGTGGATGCACAGAGGCAGTTGGACATATAATACAAAATAAAGTTGATAGATTAATCAATACCCCTGTAATTACGCAGGAACTTCCTCCATTAACCATACAAAGAAATGTTGCAGCCCTTACTTTATTCTACAGATATTTTCACAGCAAATGTTTCAAGGAACTTGCTTCAATTGTGACACCTCTCCACATATTTCCCCACAGTAATATAGTTGCTCGAAACGCCCATGAATGTTAACTCTCTCCTCCACAATGTAGAACTTATACTTATCAAAATTAATTTTAAATTAATTAACAGAGAGAGAGAGAGAGAGAGAGAGAGAGAGAGAGCGAGAGCGAGAGAGAAAGGCGACAATAAGACAAAAGAGGGTCGAGAGAGAGATAAAGAAGACCGAGAACCGTAATAAAATATGGAAGTGGCATAATGAAGAATGATTTATGGAGTGGAAAAAGTGAGATGAAAGGGAAATTAATAAATGAGAGAGAGAGAGAGAGAGAGAGAGAGAGAGAGAGAGCTACCTACTTCTGCTTATGATTAATACTTGAACTCTGGTGACTTCTGAGTAATTCCAGTGCCTACATGAATGACTGCATGTACAAAGGAGTACAAAGGAGTACAAAGGAAATCAAGCAACAACAGGTCTACTGACCCTTCTAGGTTGCTTGTCCTCCAAAACACTGAGGATCAAGTGTCCAAACAGTGGTTTAGAGTGGGTAAGGGAACATTGGAAAGGGAATTACTGCCCTGGAAGTAATGTCCGTGGCAGGATTAGGAAGTTAGTAGAGGACAGATGGGTTAGTAACTGAGGGGGGGATAAAATAAAGTTATTCATTTACAAACGCAGTCAGTCGAGGGTTTAATAAGAGATATTTGTCTAGGCGGAGTTTAAATGAATCAACGGTGATGCAGTCTATAACGTTTCGGGGAAGCCCATTCCACAAGTTGACAACTCGATTGAAGAAGAAATTCTTAGATTCGTGCGAGTTAAAAGATTTACCAATAATTTTGCAACCGTTTCCCCGCGTGCAATTAGATTGGTCGATAGTGAAGTACTTACTACAGTTCATATTGTCGATGCCTTTGATGATTTTGAACACTTGAATTAAGTCACCTCTTAATCTGCGCTGGGTTAAAGGAAATAGATTTAATTCTCTAATACGCTCTTCGCTCTTCGTATGGTTTGTTCTTTAGGCTAGGTATCATTTTGGTAACTCTACGTTGAACTCGTTCTAGCTTGTTTATATCTTTTTGGTAATAAGGGCACCAGGATTGAACGCAGTATTCCAGAAGAGGGCGGACTAAGGAATTGTAAAGGGTTAGGATAACTTCTTTGGATTTATGCTCAAATGACCTGCCTATAAAGCCAATTATTTTGTTTGCCTTCTTAACAACTTCTGAACATTGTTGACTCGGTTTTAGGTTACTCGATATTGTTACTCCCAGATCGGTTTCTCTGTTTACATTCTTAAGCTGAGTGCCATTCATCAAATAGTTTGCTTTCTCATTTAGGTATCCGACATGTAGTACTTTACATTTATCCGCATTGAAACTCATGTGTGTGTATATGTGTCGGTGTGTGTGTGTGTGTGTGTGAGTTACACAGACACTCAGACCACACAGGCCTTGCGGTCATTACTAGAGACAGGGAAACTTTATATTATGAGAATAGTACAGGAAAGTAAGAGGCTCTCTCCCCATCCTCCGCTCCTTCCGGCAGGTTGCCGTACATGAAAATAGTTAGAAGTGATTAACCTTGCAGGGCTTGGAAATCGCCTGAAGGAATTTACAGAATAGTTAGAAATAGAAAGGATACCTTCACCTTTTTTCAACTGAAAATAGTGTTCATTGCTGCCAGGTTCTCTTGTCAGTAATCATTGTTTTACTGCAGACCAACTTCTCTCTGGTATGAGTAGCGGTAACCTTTTTATAATGTGTATATCAAGAGAGAGAGAGAGAGAGAACAAGGGTAAATGGAAGTCACAGAGGGTTAATTGAGATTTACCCTGTTGATGCCCACAGACCCTTCCTAAGTTGCATAAATAGTCTAATGATAGCCAAACTATCGTGTCAAAATAAGCATAATCTTCAGAGGGTTATATATATTTTGTTCTCTCGAGTATTTCCGCCTATACCCTGTTCCAAATAAGTGGTCCATATATCCTGAACATTAACCTCTATAACTCACAAACGACTACAGTAATCGAGCTAATAATTCTACCATTTGGGAAAGGTCAGCCAGGGAATAGGCGTGGAAATGTACAGCCCATTTGCTCCGCTCCAGCCCTTTTCAAGTTACAGAAATTAGGGCTGACGATTTCTGACCTACGGAGATGGAACATGGAATAGTATTTCTTGTTTCGCTCCAACCTGTCTCGCGAATTATTAGCTAGATACGTGGAGCTAACAGGCAGGTTGACATCACCGGATAATGGGTGAACAGTTTAACCCCTTCTCTACCGGCGACGTCTTCTTAACCCTTTGAAGCTCTGACGCGTTTTAGCAGTTTATTTTGGCTATCATTAGACGACTTTATGCAGCTTAGGAAGGATCTGTGGGTATTAAAAGGGTAAATACTATCTCAATCAACCCTCTGACTTCCATATAGGCCTACCCTTCCTAATCTGAATAAAATCGTCTAATAATAGCCAGAAACTGAACAGAAACGCGTATTGGAGCTTGGAAGGGTTAATTCTATCTAGCTAAATGTAGACGATGTTGTGCAGTTTAAGAAGGATCTGTGGTAGTAAAATGGTTAAGTGAAATAGTTCGAAGCCTGTTAATTACTAGAGATCCTTCCTAAATTGAATATAATCACCTAAAGGTAGCCAGCATATAATATAAACTACGTCACCGTTACAGAAGTGGTTAAGAAAAAAAAAAGAGAACAAAAAACAGCTATTCGGTCTTGACAATCGCCAATGCGTTGATTCTCACTAAAAAGTTGTAATCTAGTATTTTTCAGCTTTTTTATAATTATTTGTTTTATTTTATTTTTTACAATTGGTTATACTCTGACTCACTGTAATGTTCACGTTATTTGGTTATACTCTGACTCACTGTAATGTTCACGTTATTTGGTTATACTCTGACTCACTGTAATGTTCACGTTATTTGGTTATACTCTGACTCACTGTAATGTTCACGTTATTTGGTTATACTCTGACTCACTGTAATGTTCACGTTATTTGGTTATACTCTGACTCACTGTAATGTTCACGTTATTTGGTTATACTCTGACTCACTGTAATGTTCACGTTATTTGCATTAGTTTTTCACCTTTTAAAGCTTTTTCATTGTTTCTTTTATTTACAATCGTGTATGTTCTTTCACTCACTGTAATGTTCACGTTTATTTACAATCGTGTATGTTCTTTCACTCACTGTAATGTTCACGTTTTATTTACAATCGTGTATGTTCTTTCACTCACTGTAATGTTCACGTTTATTTACAATCGTGTATGTTCTTTCACTCACTGTAATGTTCACGTTTATTTACAATCGTGTATGTTCTTTCACTCACTGTAATGTTCACGTTTATTTACAATCGTGTGTTCTTTCACTCACTGTAATGTTCACGTTTATTTACAATCGTGTATGTTCTTTCACTCACTGTAATGTTCACGTTTATTTACAATCGTGTATGTTCTTTCACTCACTGTAATGTTCACGTTTATTTACAATCGTGTATGTTCTTTCACTCACTGTAATGTTCACGTTTATTTACAATCGTGTATGTTCTTTCACTCACTGTAATGTTCACGTTTATTTACAATCGTGTATGTTCTTTCACTCACTGTAATGTTCACGTTTATTTACAATCGTGTATGTTCTTTCACTCACTGTAATGTTCACGTTTATTTACAATCGTGTATGTTCTTTCACTCACTGTAATGTTCACGTTTATTTACAATCGTGTATGTTCTTTCACTCACTGTAATGTTCACGTTTTTTTCATTCGTGTATTTTTTTGTTCGGGTGTTCTCACTTTCGTCCACTGCAGAGCTAGCCTATCAACCAGGGGATAATCCAAAACACGATGGCTCAGTTCGGACTGGTAATGTAGGGTTTCAGGAGGTGCGTCTTAACCCTATTTGGCCCGTGGGCTTTTTCGCTTCATTAGTTAGAAGATTTTAAGATGATTCACCCCATTTATTTGGCGATAATATAACACTTCACTCCACTCAATTGACGATTCTTGTTTCGGCCGGGAAATTTTGCTATCAAAATATGTACAAACTCAGCTTGAAGGGGGTCTGGGTGGGCCTTTTATTTAGTTTGAGGGAAGAAGTCTGGGAAAGCATTTTTGTTAGCCTAGGGGACAAACTAAAACACATTGCTCAACATGGCAAGAGCAAGCAAAATCCTCAATAATGAGACTACAGTGTGATACACCTTCATGAGTTGTTTCTTCAGTGGGGGTAATGATTTAGATAAAGGATTATTCTATATATATACTTAAGCTGTGTTATGTTATGTGTGTTAGGGATATGCCTTGTGGAGGTTGCAGGTGTATATACTGACCTTACTATATATATACAGTATGTGTAAGGATTAGTGTGTGTGTGTGTGTGTCTATATTTAACCTTATGTAAGTGTAAGTGTGTGTGTCCCGTGCATGTGCGTGAGCCGGGTGTGCGTGTGGGAAAGGGGATATAATCCCAGGCTAAGCTCAGTAAGCTGCATGCAGTCTCAGTCACCCGGGAGGCAGGGAGGTGGAAGGTTGTGCCTTTTTTGCTCTCCCATTAATGTCTGCACCTCACGCTCTTTCTTCTCCTTTGTCTTCCGGGCCTCGGGTTTCCTTCTTTTGTTACGTTCCTTCCTTGTTTATCGCTTTTGTTTCATTGTCTTGCAATTTATTCTTGGTTTTGTTATGTTCCTTCTTCTTTTATCGCTTTTGTTTCTTTATCTTGCTAGTTATTCTTGGCTTTGTTACGTCCCTTTCTTCGTTGTTGTTGTTGTTGTTGTTGTTGTTGTTCCCCAAGCTGCCTGGCCGAACAGCCCCAAGGCCCCGAGTAAGGCCAAGGCCATAAACGAGCGCCCCCACAGAACCCTCCCTGCCGACCACAATAAAGCCTGGGTGACCGAAGCCACTCCATGGCGGGGAGCTGAGAGGGTGCGTAAACGCCCGGGAAACCAAAGCCCCACCCAGGGCCCTGTGCCCCTCAGCAATTATGAAGAGAAAGTTGAGGGGCAAAGGAATAATGTGACACTTTAGCTTCCAATCTTGGTAGATTGGGAGGTCGATCCACGGAAGAGACGCCGTCACTTGAGATTTAGAAAATATATAAGTAAAAGGAACAGTCAGAGTAAGCTATGGGTATGGCAGAGATCGCTCAGGTCTCACTCTGATAGACCAGCCCATCGCCAGCCCATTCTTCGTTTAATCTCATACCTTGCTGCTTTTGTTACGTTCCTCCTTTTTTATCGCTTGTTTCATTATCTTACTCTTTCTTCTTCGTTGTGTCATGTATTCTTTTGTTTTCTCTCATATACTACTTCTTTTATTGTTTTTATCGCTAGTTTTATTATCTTGTTATTTCTTCTTGGATTTGTTATGTTATCCTTCGTTTTCTCTCCTATATTTCTTTTATTATTACTTCCTTACTTGTTCTTACTGCATTTGCTTAACCTTTTCATCCACCGGGTGTTACCGTTAGCTCACTCAAAGACAACTGCAGAGGTTGAAGTAACTAAACTAAAGGCTTCTAAACACCCTTGATGGTCACAAATACTTAAGTATCCCAGAAAGGGCGCAAAACATGTACTGGTGTGCGAAAGGGTTAAAATATAACAAATAAATCCTAAACATAAATAAAGGACAAGAGCTGACAAATAAATATAATAAAGTAAAGGAGTAAGTTTGTAATACCTCCAACACATGAAAGACCTACACTGTCAAATTGTCTATAAACTTGACCTCTTGCGAATTTCAGGCTATAAAGAAGTTGGAGCTGGAAACATCGATATTGAACAGATTTACCAGCTATAACACGGTTATAGTACAAAGGAAATCAAGCAACAACAGGTCTAGTGACCCTTCTAGGCTGCTTGTCCTCCAAAACACTGAGGATCAAGTGTCCAAACAGTGGTTTAGAGTGGGTAAGGGAACATTGGAAAGGGAACTACTGCCCTGGAACTAATGTCCGTGGCAGGACTAGGAAGTTAGTAGGGGACATATGGGTTAGTAACTGAGGGGAGGATAAAATAAAGTTATTCATTTACAAACGCAGTCAGTCGCGGGTTTGATGCGAGATATTTGTCTAAGCAGCGGAGTTTAAATGAATCAACGGTGCTGCAGTCTATAACGTCTCGGGGAAGCCCATTCCACAAGTTGACAACTCGATTGAAGAAGAAATTCTTAGATTCGTGTGAGTTAAAAGATTTACCAATAATTTTGCAACCGTTTTCCCGCGTGTAATTAGATTGGTCGATAGTGAAGTACTTACTACAGTTCATATTGTCGATGCCTTTGATGATTTTGAACACTTGAATTAAGTCACCTCTTAATCTGCGCTGGGTTAAAGGAAATGGATTTAATTCTCTAAGACGCTCTTCGTATGGTTTGTTCTTTAGGCTAGGTATCATTTTGGTAACTCTACGTTGAACTCGTTCTAGCTTGTTTATGTCTTTTTGGTAAGAAGGGCACCAGCATTGAACGCAGTATTCCAGAAGAGGGCGGACTAAGGAATTGTAAAGGGTTAGGATAACGTCTTTGGATTTATGCTCAAATGACCTGCATATAAAGCCAATAATTTTGTTTGCCTTCTTAACAACTTCTGAACATTGTTGACTCGGTTTTAGGTTACTCGATATTGTTACTCCCAGATCGGTTTCTCTGTTTACATTCTTAAGCTGAGTGCCATTCATCGAATAGTTTGCTTTCTCATTTAGGTATCCGATATGTAGTACTTTACATTTATCCGCATTGAAACTCATTTGCCAAATTTGGGCCCAATGTGACAATTTATCTAGATTGTGTTGCATATCGTAGTGCATAGCCTAACAAGCTAACATAGGCTAACACAAGCTAATAGTTAAGCAGCTTGGCTAGGTAGGGACCACGTTACAATCCTTCTCCATTGGGATGGCTAAAACAACTTACGGACGAGATGGGTTGGGTGTGAATGGGATCTGCCGTGTCTTGGTCAATCGGCTACCTGTTCTTATGTTCTCTGTTCTTATGAATCTTAGGGGCTCGAACCCTCCCCCTCGCCTAGGCAATTAGCACCGTTACACTCTGGACCATACCGACCCTATGAGTGTGTGTGTGTGTGTGTGTGTGCGCGAGTGTGTGTGTGTGCGTATACGTGCATGTGACATTGCCAATGACAATTTTACGTTACATTAACTTCAATTAATTTGTCCATATTGTCACTGAAAGAGTGTGTACAGAGAGAGATAGAGAGTGTGTGTGTGTGTGTGTCATGGCCATAGACAGGTGAACGTTACATTAACTTCAATTGTTTCGTCCATATTGTCGCTGAAAGGGTGTGTACATTGAGAATGCTGTGTGTGTTTGTCCGTGCGCGCGCGCGCGTGTGTGTGTTTGTTTATTCATATATGTTTTAGTGTGTCCAATTATTTGTACGTGAGTGTGTCCGTTTGCTTGTTCTAGACTCTCTCTCTCTCTCTCTCTCTCTCTCTCTCTCTCTCTCTCTCTCTCTCTCTCTCTTACTCTCTCTCTCTCTTATTCTCCCTCCCTCCCTCCCTCCCACTCACCCACTCTCTTACTCACACTCTCTCTCATGCTCACTATATATCCTAGCCACTATCGTCGGCCACAGTGGTTTTATCCCATGGTCCCTCGGCTGAAAATATGACTTTCAATTTATAGGGCAGTTGGTTGGGACGGGATTGGCCGAGAAATATTCAGACAGTGCGAGAGTTTATACACACACATGCAAATCCACACACACACACACACACAAGAAAATCCACACACACATACATACACATGCACTCACACACATACATACACACACACACACACACACACACACACACACACACACACACATGCACATCCACATGTATATACACACATATACAAATCCACACAACATACACACACACATGCAAATCCACACCTACAAACACATGCAAATCCACACACTCATACACACACATATATATATACACACACACATGCAACAAAATATATATGATTGGCCACATTTCTATCACTCTTTCAACTTTTGTGAAGACACTTGTTACATGCAGCTTTGCCTTTCGTCTCCTTCGTGCACATAGAAAAGAAACCCACACCCACACACCAAAAAACGGTTCCCTCTACTAATTCACTAGAATTTAACACGCACCAGTTACATGAACACACACGCGTACATACACACACATACGCACCACACACACGCCTCTCCTCTCTTTCACATACACGCACAGAGAGAGAGAGAGAGAGAGAGAGAGAGAGAGAGAGAGAGAGAGAGAGAGAGAGAGAGAGAGAGATAAACTGCACACACTTTTGTTTCTCTCTCTTACATACACGTATGACTAGAGGTAGCGCCAACGAACTTGACAACAATTTCGATCCCTGACCTCTTCGTAACTCAAAAGGGCCTAGAGCAAACTGGCTGTAAATATACACACCGATTACCTAGTGGATTTTTCCCAAATGATAGGAATTTCAGCCCAATTGCTTTCATTCATATTGAGTTATAAGAAGTTAAGGGGTCAAGAAAATTGTCTAGTGCGTTGGCGCTACCTCTGATATACATACGCACGCAAACATGTCCACACACACACACACACACACACACACACACACACACACACGAGTCTAACACGCACAGTTTCAGGAACATAGTTCAAAAGACAAAGAAATTGGAGAAAATGTAAAGTATACTTGTCTAGAACAGCCATGTCTCACTCACACTCACACACACACACACACCACAGTATCTCTCTCTCACACACATACACTTATACTATCTCTTACAAACACATAATCTCTCTCTCTCTCTCCCAAACCACACCAATTCAGAAGTTCACAAGATTTTCTCACTTTTCATTTATTTATTATTCCCGACCAACTTGGACATTCCCGCCTCTCCCACGACATTTAGCCCTTCTTTTCTCCTGTGCTATCCTGTTCCTCCGCTACTCTCTCTCTCTCTCTCTTCTTTATTTGGGGTTCTACTATTTCTATTAGATATATGTACTGACCACCTCGCTTGGCTCGTAAGGTCCCTTCTCCCATGCTAGTTGATACATTTTCCATACCCATTCAATCACTATCTCACCACCATACCTCAGCATTTACCCACACACTCCATCTATTCCTGAGGCTTTCCCCATCTTCACTCTGTTCATGACTTCACACACTTATGACTTCCTAGAGATCCCCACCTTCTTTTCCACTACTTCTCTTTTTCTACCTCCCATACCCATATCCCATCCAACTACATTTGCTGGCGTTTCATTCCTTACGTTCAACAATTCGTTCAAGTGCTATCTCCATCTCTCGACTCTCTTGCTTCTCGGCTAACGAATTATACGAATATATCAGCAAAATGAATCACAATAATATGATAACTTGTAGTGGAATAAAGGCTCCGATACACACAGCCGATAAAAATGCTTGTGAGACGCCAGCTTCTCGTTGTTTGATCATTAAGACACCAAAATGGCGTTCAAAGAAAGAGATGGCCACCGCCAGTTAGAGAAAGGTTACGGAAGGTAACTCGACTCGGGGGCAAAACAAAAATGAAATAATTAGCTGTTTTTTAATGGGCTGGGTAACTGAGATGCTTTTTAATTTGTTCATCTGTGTGTCTCTCTGTCTGTCTGTCTGCGTATCTACCACACACACATACATACACACACACACACACACACACTCTCACACACACACACACACACAAACACACACACCATACACATGCAATCCTGACCACCTCTCTTGGGACATCAAATCTGAGTTTTATATATATATCATAAACAATTTTCCATGCTAGTATATATACAGGAAACCCCATGCACTCACTAATAACATGTAACCAAAGTCGCCCGCCTCATTAACAGTTCGCTGTGGGGGAGGTCAGTCATTTTAACATAATAATACTATAGAAACCCACGTCCTATAGTCCACCCACTTTATCTACCCATTTTCCATATTCACCCACTTTATCAAGGCTACCCATTTTCTGTATACACCCACTTTATCTACCCATTTTCTATATACACCCACTTTATCTAGGCTACCCATTTTCTATATACACCCACTTTATCTAACCATTTTCTATATACACCCACTTTATTTACCCATTTTCTATATACACCCACTTGATCTACCCATTTTCTATATACACCAGCTTTATCTACCCATTTTCTATATACACCCACTTGATCTACCCATTTTCTATATACACCAGCTTTCTCTACCCATTTTCTATATACACCAGCTTTATTTACCCATTTTCTATATACAAGCACTTCATCTACCCATTTTGTATAACTTCTCCAGACCCTTTTAACACCCTTTAATAGATAGATATAGATAAACAAATAATACGAGAATAAATAGGGTTTACTTACAATAGCGTTACAAAAAAAATACAAGAATACAAAGGGCGTAGTTACAATATCGCTACATAAAATACACAAATTACTTGGGTTTACTTACAATATCGCTACAAAAACAACAAGAAATAATTAATAGGGTTTACTTACACTATCGTTGGCAATGAGGTTATAAGATGACTGCAGCGTAGGACAAATAGCACTCTGAGTCTTACCTGCGGATAGAAACAGAAGGTA
Organism: Paralithodes platypus; assembly: GCA_032716605.1. Classification (NCBI taxonomy): domain Eukaryota; kingdom Metazoa; phylum Arthropoda; class Malacostraca; order Decapoda; family Lithodidae; genus Paralithodes; species Paralithodes platypus. Next base: position 2,288,157 of record CM064575.1, read on the forward strand.
GGTATTATTCACATCATTATTTATAGAGACACACATTTATCCTGCAATATACTCTACTAGCACGACAAAAACTTGTAATTTAGACAGATTGGGCGTATTTATTTGCTCAATTATGTATCTGTTCATTATTTTTTTAGTTTCCTCCCTAGACTTCCATCAAGCTTATAAAAACACCCAAGACTCTCCTTCAAGAAAAATTTGTACATTTTTCAACAGAAAAATGCCACGGGCGAAGGCCAGTTCCTTTTATATACAGGCTCGCTATCGCTCACCCGGTAAAAATCGACACCTAGATGACACGAAAAGTCTTAATATTGACAAAGAAATGGGGTGAAAAGTATTAAAATCACCAAACTAATGGGCCGAACGTCTTTTCGTGCCATTCAGGTGTCTAGTTTTTTTTCCTGGCGAGCGATTGCGAGCCTGTAATTTAGGAGAAGGCCGGGATAGGTGTTGATACCAAAAAATATGCAAATTTATATCGAAGGGGGATCTTAGGAGGTATTTTTTAAGGCTTGATGGGGGTCTAGGAAGCAAACTAAAAATCCCCCCTTAACCCTTTGACTTCCACATATTCTTCCTAACATTAATAATCTAATCTAATAATAGTCAGCTTAATAAGTAACAGTATACCCTTCAAACCCATAGAGTTTAATTGGAAATGTGATCCATGTTCTTCTTCCTTCAATGACTCCTTCTTCTCTCTTGAATATCCAAATTAACTCGTGATATAGATAGAAGCATCTTGAATTAAAGGGGATAGTGGTTACTTTATTGGTCTATATATTTATGCATTCATGTTGTTTTTTTTAGTTTCCTCGCTAGACCTCCATCAAACTTTAAAATAAAACAATCCCTAAACCCCCCTTCCAAAATAAATTTGTAAATTTTTTGATAGACAAATAATTCTGACCCGGCCGAAGGCCAGTTTCTCTTAAGATTACAGGCTCGCTATCGCTCGCCAGGAAAAATTGACACCTAAATGGTACGACAAGTCTTGATATTGATATAGAAATGGGACGAAAGGTTTTAAAATCGACAAACTAACGGCTCAAACGTCTTAACATTTGAAAACTAATGGGGCTAAACATGAGGGAGGAGGGGGGTCCATGAAAACGAACCATTCCCCCTTAATTGGAATGTGATCCATGCCCTTCCTCTTACAATGACTCCTACTTCTCTCTTGAATATGGAAATTAACTCGTGATGTAGATAGACATCGTGAATTAAAGGAAGATATGTATTTTTTTCTAGACCCCCTTCTCCCTCATGTTTAACCCTATTAGTTTTGAAATTTTAAGACGTTTGCTCCATTAGTTTGGCGATTTTAAAACCTTTCCTCCCATTTCTTTGTCAATATTAAGACCTTTCGTGCAATTTAGGTGTCGATTTTTTTCCTGGCGAACAATAGCGAGCCTGTAATATAGAAATAGGCCTAACCGGCATTTTGCTATCGAAAAATGTACAATTGTATCTTGAAGGGGGGCTTTGGGGTGTATACGCCCATCCCCCTTTAATGACAAAATTGGTGGCTAACTCTTTCAGTATTTGAGGCCCCATTTCACACCTAATATTCTGGCTTTTAGTAGACGATTTTATACAATTTAGGAGACCTAGATGTGTGTGAATTTAGGAGACCTAGATGTGTGTGAATTTAGGAGACCTAGATGTGTGTGAATTTTGTGTTTTGTCTGTGTTTGTTCGCTGTTTTGTCTTGTGTTTTGTGTTTTCCTGTTCTTGCTCTGTCTTGAGTCGGCCACCCCCAAGAAAATACAAACAACAAAAAATAATAAAATAGAGGAAAATAAAAAATAGGAAAAGTTGGGATTGGGCCTGAGCATATAGATAGAAAGCATCTCTAGGAATCAAAGGGGTAATAGCCTAACTATCCAAATTAACTCTCTACTTCTCACAAGCTCTTGCTAAACTTAATACAATTGTCTAACTAGAGGGGCACTCGGTAGAGCGCATACCTCCGCCTGCACTGACTTTACCATTAACCCCTTCAGCACGATGACGTAATGTCCATCGTATTCTGGATACCATTAGACGATTAGTTTAGTTTATAATCTACCTCTAGGACTCAAAGGGGGTACAAACGATCTCAATAAACCCTCTGAATAACATAGGTTCTTCTTAAACTGCAAAAAATCGTCCACTGTTAGCCAGATTCAAGGGTAAAAAGACGTCACCGGTACAGAAGGGGTTAATATCAAAGGCCAACATATACTTCTGGATCTGGGTTCCAGGATATTATCCGGATCATCTCCAAAAATGAATTACCGATACGTCTTCCTTGGCACATATCTCATCTGCCCACTACATATCGTGAAAATCGGTTCATAACTTTGCGAGATATCTATTTTACAGACAAACTAAAGGAGTTTCGTGAAAATCGTTTTATAATATTGTGAAATATTTAGTTTACAGTCAAACAAACGAAAATATAACCTCCGTCCAACTTCGTTAGCAGAAGTAAACATAAACCAGAATAACATGTTAGAGCGTATCACAATCCTCAAGGGGCTAACTCCGAAATCTCATTATCTTGACTGATAACCCCTAAATAAGAAGAGCAAATATTATTATCTTGCGTATAAACAAAATTCGCTTTTTTTTTTTTTTTTTTTTTTTTTTCTTTTTTGTGTGAGGCTGTGTCCCGAAGCCTCCCTGGTCAGGTGAATAAAATATGTGCTGGTGAGATAAGTTGGTGTATTATTAATGGGGCTCGAACGTATCTTCTTTGCTGGGTTTCTTGAGATATTGGTGTGTTTTGTATTAAGTGAATGTGTGTGTGTGTGTGTGTGTGTGTGTGTGTGTGTGTGTTTTTTTTTTTTTTTTTTTTTTTTTTAAGAGACAATGAATGGAGGAAGGAAAAACACAGATAAAACAAAAAGGTCCATGTGCCTAAAGGCATCCTCCATTCATAAAATGTTTGTAACAACTGGATTTAAACATTTGTTGATTGTAAGTTTGTGGAAAGCAATTCGAGGGAAGTGAATTCCAAAGAGTAGTAGCTCTGGGGATAAATGAATTCTGATAAGCAGAAGTTCTGCATTGTGGAGGAGAAAGTGTAAATTCATGGGCGCTCTCAGCTGCCCTAGTTCTACGGGGAAAGATGTGGAGAGGCGGCACAATTGAAGCAAGTTCCTCGGAACAATTGCTGTGAAAATATCTGTAGAATAATGCAAGGGATGCAACGTTTCTTCGTATGGCTAATGTAGGAAGGTCCTGTGTGATTGCAGGGTTATTGATTAATCTAATAGCTTTATTTTGAATTTTGTCCAACTGCCTCAATGCAACCACTCCACTTCCACCCCACAGAGGTGAACAGTAATCCATCTGAGAGCGCACATGACTTTTATATATTACGGCCAACTGCTCGTCAGTGAAGAATTCTCGAACTCTGTACAGGAGTCCCAGTTTTTTAGAGGCATTCTTAGCAATGCTTCTAACATAATGTGTCCAGCTCAAGTTAGTAGTTAATGTTACACCGAGAATGTCAATACTAGGGGAAGTGGGAATATTTACATCATTAAAAAATATATGGGAGTCAGTGAGATTCTGTCGGTTAGAAAATTGAATGTACTTGGTTTTCTGTGCATTAAAGGAAACTAGATTCTCTTGTCCCCATTCATTAATTCTAGAAAGGTCCTGGTTCAGAGAAATTGCAGTGTTTATTTTTGAATTTATAAGATCGGGTTGGGTGAAAGAATTGGTAAATGTGAAGGAACTGTGGAGTGTTGAGTCATCTGCGTAGGAATGTATTGGATTATGAGTGGTAGATATGAGATCATTGATATGAATGAGGAACAGAGTTGGGGCCAAAACTGATCCCTGGGGAACACCAGCATTTATTGAGTGAAATTGAGAATAAAGGCCATCTACCATTACACGTATTTTTCTGTTATGAAGATAAGAAGAAATTAGTGGAACTAATGATGCAAGGCCGTAGTGTGACATCTTCGACAATAAGGATTGATGCCAGACTCTATCAAATGCCTTTGATATATCCAGTGCTATTGTATGTGTTTCACCATGTGTGTGTGTATTTACATGTGTGTGCGCGCGCGCGCGCGCACTTGCATGTGGGTGTGATTCTGTGTGTGTGTGTATATATGCATGCTCGTATGTGTGTGTGTGTTTGTGTGTTAATCTGCAAGCGTTTTTTTTGAGAGAGAGAGAGAGAGAGAGAGAGAGAGAGAGAGAGAGAGAGAGAGAGAGAGAGAATGTGTGAGAGTCATAAATTTGGGTAAATGTTTGTACTAATGTCTCTATTTACATAATGTATTTCTAAGAGTGTGTGTGGGTGTGTGTGTATACAGTGTGTGTGTGTGTGTGTGTGTGTGTGTGTGTGTGTGTGTGTGTGTGTGTGTGTGTGTGTGTGTGTGTGGTATGTGTATTTATATGCGAATGTATCCGTTGTGTGTGTAGCCTATGTGTGCATGTGTGCATTATATGTGTGTATATGTGTCTTGGGTGTGTTTGTGTGTGTACGTGCCCTCCATGTGTATATCTGTGTGTACGCCAACCCAAGTAATTTCGCTTTTCATTTTGGGAGTCCGAGATTGTATGATGGAAAAAATAATTAGCCGGCCGACTGTTATCTTTAATTACACCATTACGTAATTTACCAGGGGGCAGACATTTCGCTATCATTGTTATTATTATTATTGTTGTTGTTGGCGTTGTTTTTGTTGTTTTATTGTTATTATTTTACTGTAGTTGTCATAGTCATTGTTATTATTGTTCTTGTTTTCATTGTTATTATTTGTGTTGTAATTTATTGTTGTTGTTGTTGTTGTTGTTCACCAGGCTGTCTGGCCGAACAGCCCCAAGGTCTCGAGCAAGGCCAAGGCCATAAACGAGCGCCCCCACAAAATCCTCCCTGCTTACCACTAACAAAGCCCGGGTGACCGAAGCCACTCCAAGGCAGGGAGCTGAGGAGGGTACGGAAACGCCCAGGAAACCAAAGCCCCACCCAAGGCCCTGTGCCCCTCAGCAATTATGAAGGGAAAGTTGAGGGGTAAGGGAAAAATGTGACACTTTGGCTCCCAATCTGCCAACTTCTAGGTTGGCAGTAGGGAGGTCAATCCACGGAAAAGACGCCGCCACTTGAGATCTAGTGTTGTTGTTGTTGTTGTTGTTGTTGTTGGTATTGTTATTGTTGACGTTATTATTTTCCCTGCTATAATTGTGTTTGTTATTGTCATTATTATTGTTCTTGTCATTGTTATTGCTGTTGACGTTATCATTTGTCCTATTACAAAAAACATTATTGGTGTAATTATGTAGGTATTATTGTTGTTGTCATTGATATTGTTGAAGTTATTATATTTCCTGTTATAAATGTTATCACAAATATTGTTATGTTTTTGTTTTGATTGCCTATTATTCTTTATTGTTAACCTCATTACGCACTGTCTAAAATTATGGGTATGAAACGAGTAATTAAAGTGTCCATAATTATCCACCATTTAACTCCTTCAGCGCAATTACCTCTTTTAACCTTTGTTTCTGGCTGAAATTAGACTATTATATGCAGTTTAAGAAGGACCTGCGGTATTCAGAAGGATTATTGAGATCGTATTTACTTTTTTTAACCCTAGAGGTAAAGGATAAGATCAAGAAAATCGTCTAATGGTAACCAGAATATGATGAAAATGTCAACAACGTGCTGAAGGGGTTAAAGGTATGTATGTAGTAATATACCCATGTAATACAAGGATGCACAGGTATATCACTATCAGTATACACAATGATTGTATTATACCTTCTTCACACGTTTGATTATAGTGTGAACAATGATTATAGATTCAGAGAGAGAGAGAGAGAGAGAGAGAGAGAGAGAGAGAGAGAGGATTTTATATAACATTTGCATAACCTTTTTCAACTCTTGATTACAGCGTGGGCAGTTTTGTAAGACCATTCATATAATATTACAGCGTGGGCAGTTTTGTAAGACCATTCATATAATATTACAGCGTGGGCAGTTTTGTAAGACCATATAATATTACAGCGTGGGCAGTTTTGTAAGACCATTCATAATATTACAGCGTGGGCAGTTTTGTAAGACCATTCATATAATATTACAGCGTGGGCAGTTTTGTAAGACCATTCATATAATATTACAGCGTGGGCAGTTTTGTAAGACCATTCATATAATATTACAGCGTGGGCAGTTTTGTAAGACCATTCATATAATATTACAGCGTGGGCAGTTTTGTAAGACCATTCATATAATATTACAGCGTGGGCAGTTTTGTAAGACCATTCATATAATATTACAGCGTGGGCAGTTTTGTAAGACCATTCATATAATATTTCATTTATGTTAGTGCGTTTCGCTTACTGACATTAATTAAGTGATGAATTAGGCTAGTTTGGTGTTTTTGTTTTTTACTCCATTATTTTTATTTGTCACTCATTCTTGGCATATATATTTGTTTACTTCACTGCTATAGGCTATACTTTATTATATATAATATATATATATATATATATATATATATATATATATTCAAGTTGATTATAATGGATAGGGTTTATTTATTGGTCGATATATTTATTTATTTATTGTTTTCTCCCTAGACCTCCGTCAAGCTTAAAAACACATCCCCATGATCCTCCTTCTAGATGAAATTTGTACATCTTTCGGTAGAAAAATGCCCAGGCCGAAGGCCGGTTTCTCCCTAAATACATGCTCGCTAACGCTCGCCAGGAAAAAAATCGAACCCTAAAAAACACGGAAGTCTTAATATTGACAAAGAAATGGGGTGAAAGGCCCTAAAATCACCAAACTAATGGGCCAATGGGTCTTAAATACTGAACACTAATATGGCTAAACATGAGGGAGAAGGGGGTCCAGAAAAAGCAACCCTCCTCCATAAAGTGATGAAATAATCTGGTGGTGTTGTTGATTTTTCGACTGAATTAATGCTTTGTTAAATTTATTCTTGTCATTTTTAGTTACGTATTTCAATGTTATACACTTTCTTTATCAAGCTGTATTATTGCATTCGAGTTAATTAAAATATGAAGTAATTAGTTTGTTGTTGTTGTCGTTGTTGGTGTAGATTCCATTATTCTTAATTGTCAAACTCATTTTTGGTATTTATATTTGCGTATTTCAATGACGTATTCCTTCTTTTTCTATCTGTTTTTATAATATTCACGTTCATTAAGATATGAAGTAATTAGTATATTGTTGCTGTTGTTTTCGCTGTTGGTGTAGATCTCATTATTCTTAATTGTCAAACTAATTCTTGGCATTTTTATATGATCACTTTAATGTTACCCGGTATGTATACTTTCTTTTTCTATCCGCTATTATATTATATTCAAGTTAATTCAGATATGAATTAAATACTTATTGTTGTCGTTGTTGTGCTTGATTACTTTCTTCTTAATTGTCAAAATAATTCTTGGCATTTTTATCAACGTGTACACCTGTTAATTAATTTCGCTTACCTCTGTTTATTTTTAGTATTTCAATTTACTTAAATGTTATTCTATGTGGATGAGGGAGACAAAAGGCAGAGCTACCTGTGACAAGTAACTCTATGGATTAATTTATGGTATTAATTTATATTTATTTATGTCCTTTCACTTTTACCCTTTCACATATTTTAATTCATAAGATTACGATTCAGTTTAGTATATGTAATATATATATATATATATATAATTCATGTATTCATAATTAGTTATTCATTCATATAATCTCTCTTTTACCCTTTCACCTTTTTTTCAATTATTATATGTTGTTTAGTTTTTGCATTCAAATGAATTGATGTATGTAATTTTGTTCATTAATTTCCTTTCTCCTTAACCTGTGGGTGGATATTACGGTGGGGGAAGTGACTGTGGGAGAAGTGACTGAGGGAAGTGACTGAGGGAAATTACAGTAAGGGAAGTGACTGGGGGGGGAAGTGACTGTGGGCGGATATTACTGTGAGGGAAGTGACTGTGAGGGAAGTGACTGGAGGTAGTGACTATGTGGGAAGTGACTTTGGGGGAAGTGACTGTGGGTTGGGTGAAGTGACTGTGGGGGGGAAGTGACTGGGGGAAGTGACTGTGGAGGGAAGTGACTGGAGGGAAGTGACTGTGGGGGAAGTGACAGTAGGGGGAAGGGACTGTGGAGGGAAGTGACTGTGGAGGGAAGTGACTGTGGAGGAAGTGACTATGGGGAAGTGACTGTGGGGGAAGTGACTGTGGGATAAGTGACTGTGGAGAAAGTGACTGGGCAATCAATACACGTAATCACCACTGTTTGCCATGGACCTAATTTGCCGGATGCAGGACAAAATTGATATTGCCTTTTTGAAACTTGATTATTACCCCACGATCTAGTCTGTCAATAATCAAGGGTCTAAAAAGGGTTTATTTAATCAAAGGGTATATTGATGATGATTTTAAAGAGGGTATCGAAAAGGTTTATTAGATCGTTGGGTAAATTGATGGTGATTTAATGACTTTATAGATAAGGTATATCAGATCATTGGGTATATTGATGATTATAAAGTGGGTATGAAAAAGGTATATCAGATCATTGGGTACATTGATGATGATTTTAAAGAGGGTATGACAAAGGTATACCGTATTAGATCATTGGGTATATTGATGATGATTTAAGAAACAAATATGAAAAAGGTATGTAAGATCATAGGGTATATCGCTGGTGATTTTTGAAAAGGCTTGAAAAAGGTTTAAAGATCATTGTTTATATTGATGGTGATTTATCTAATTGGTATAACATGGGTGTATTGCCACTATTATACCTTTAAATGGGTAGATTATTATGGACACTTCATATATCCTTCTTATATACAGAGTGCATAATTGTAAATATCGTCTAACACTTACAATACAATGACATACTCTGTCTTTGAAAAACGAATACTTAATTGTAAAAAATTTACACTTTATTGTAAACAAAATTGGACACTTTTTTTGTATTGTATTCCCATGTTTTGTTATTATGAAGGGTTCATTTTTGACACTGTAAATATAAACAGCGAATAATGTAGATAGAAAATAGAATGTACAAAGCTGTTGCGCGAAATAATTGCGTAATAATAAAGTAGAATCGCAGTTTTTCCCATTTAGAAGATAACTGCATATCAAACTCTGCGACATTAACATAAAACATTGGCCTATAACCTCTTCAGCGAATTAAAATGATGTGAAAGAATATATATTAAATCACCATTAAACTTGTTCTAGGTTTAAAGAAAATATATTAAATCGCCATTCAAAATTGTCTAGACTCAGGATAATACATAGACCCAAGGTATCCAACCCCGGCTTACCGCAGGGTCTGTACTCTCCACGTAGCGCCGTATGAATATAAATGTAAACACGGGGTAGGACGGGTCTTTGGGGATGTGGATGTAGAATTAAGAGACTGGGGTTTTGTTGTGTGTGTGTGGGGGGGTGGGGTGGGGTGGGGGGGGGTGGACGAGCGGTTGTGTGTTTATTGGTACAAATCTCTGGATATTTGTAGGTTTACAGGTACATGAGGTTTGGGGCGACAGTTAATCGGTACTCACTCTTTAAAATACGTTGAATTGGAGTGTTTTCGGTTAGGTTAGGTAAGTTAGGTTAGGTTAGGTTAGGTTAAGTTAAGAACATAAGAACATAAGAAAATGGGAGTCTGCAGAAAGCCGATTGGCCTAAGCAAGGCAGATCCCTGTCCCACACAACCCCAATTACAAAGCCCAATTATAGGCTCAACACTCTAATACCCTGAGGATCATCTTACCAAAACGGTTAGAGATTAACGCAGGATTACGGGGGTCTGCAGAGCGCTGATTGGCCCAACCCTGCTGATCCCCCTTCACACCCAACCCTTCTCGTCCATATGCTTATCCAATTTTATCTTAAAGCTCCCTATCGTTTTTAATCCCACTATAGCACTTGGTAGTCCATTCCACCCATCTACAACTCTGTTACCAAACCAATATTTGCCTATATCTTTTCTGAAACGAAATTTATCTAATTTGAAACCATTGGTACGAGTTCTTTCGCTATCACTGAGCTTTAGTACATTTGTCATGTCCCCTTTGTTAATCCCACTAACCCACTTGAACACCTCTATCATATCCCCTCTAACTCTGCGTCTCTCTAACGAATGTAAGCCTAATTTCTTCAACCTTTCTTTATACGGAAGATTTCTAATATTATGGATCATTTTTGTCATTCTACGTTGTACTCTCTCCAATGAATCTATGTCCATTCTGTAATAAGGACACCAAAATTGAACAGCATAATCCATATGGGGTCTCACTAATGACAAGTAAAGTTTTAAGATAACATCAGCAGTTCTGTTACTCACACTCCTTGAGATGAACCCGAGAATCCTGTTTGCCTTGTTTCGAACGCTTATACACTGTTGTCTAGGCTTCAAATCATTGCTAACAAACACACCTAGATCTTTCTCACAATTCGAGTTTTCTAATTCCACATTAGCTAGTTTATATTTAACATTTGTATGCATCTTCCCTATCTTTAATACCTTGCATTTGTCAATGTTAAACTTCATCTGCCAATTTACTGACCATTCGTGTAAGGTATCTAGATCCCTTTGGAGGCACTCTATATCTCTATCTGAATCAATTGTTCTCCCCATCTTGGTATCGTCTGCAAATTTACTTATCCTACTAGTTATACCTAAATCAAGGTCATTTATGTATATAACAAACAACAGAGGACCCAATACAGATCCCTGGGGGACACCACTTTTGACTGCTCCCCATTCTGACTTCGTACCATTTATGCTGACTCTCTGCTTCCTACCAATTAGCCATGACCTAATCCATCCCAACAACGCCCCACCTATTCCATGCGCCTCAACCTTTCTCATCAATCTCTCGTGGGGGACTCTGTCGAAAGCTTTACTGAAATCTAAATATATTATATCATATGACTTGTCATTATCTACTGCTTCATATACCTCTGAGAAAAAACTAAGCAAATTAGTAAGGCAAGAACGTCCCTGAGTGAATCCATGCTGAGAAGAATTTATTAAATTAAATGTATCTAAGTGGTTTCTAATTTTACTAGCAATAATTGACTCTAGTAGCTTTCCTATGATTGATGTAAGACTAATGGGACGGTAATTGGATGCTATTGATTTGTCACCTTTTTTGAAGATCGGAACTACGTTTGCAAGCTTCCAAGCTTCTGGAACTATACCTGTCTCCAATGACTTGTTAAATAAAAATGTTAATGGGTAACTTAACTCATCCCTACATTCTTTTAATACTCTAGCATATACCTCATCAGGACCAGGCGATTTATGAGGTTTCAGTCTGTCAATTTCCTTAAGCACATCATTTCTACTTATAGTAACCGTACTTAACCTATTTTCTATACTATCGCTATATACCTTACGGACTTCTGGAAACTGTGCCAAATTTTCATTAGTGAAAACGGAAAGAAATTGACCATTTAATGTACTGCACATTTCTAAATCATTTTCTGTCATTTCTCCTATCGAAGTTTTAAGGGGACCAATTACATCTCTAACCTTGGATTTATATAGTTGGTAAAAAGCTTTAGGATTATTTTTTGAGTCATTGGCAACCTTAATTTCATAATTTCTTTTTTCTTTCCTAATATCCTTTTTTACCTGTCTTGATAGATTCTGATAGTAAGCAAGTAGGTGAATTTCGCCTTTTCTAATTTTTCTATATATTCCTCTCTTTTGTCCTAGAAGATCTAATAGTCTATTATTCATCCATTTGGGTTGGTTCTGTGTTGATCTAAATTTTCTTTTGGGGATGTATTTATTTTGTGCATTGAATACTGACTTGATAAAATTATCGTATGTATCTACCAAGGTTGACGTCTCTTCCTGACTTAAGATGACAGGTGCCTGAGAAGGGGTACACTCATTTGGACACCTGGATCGACTTAATTTTTTGACCATAGGGTCCGCTAATAGGGCTCTTCTTAACCCACCATAATTGGCTTTTCTAAAGTCAGGTATTAATGTTGTATTCTCTCTGGTATTACCTTTCCATTGTATATTAAAATACACAGAATTGTGGTCACTATTTCCTAGGTGGTCCCCTATCTCTACATTATTTACCATATGTTCATTGTTACTGAAAACTAAATCGAGAATATTATTACCTCTAGTCGGCGTATCTATGAATTGAAATAAAAAACTATCTTGTACTACCTCTATAAACTCCTCAGAATCAGAGTCTCCTATTTGATGCTGCCAATCTATATTCGGAAAATTAAAATCCCCCATAATGCACACATTGCTAAACCTTGATGCCATTTTAATTTCCTCCCATAATGACGTTCCGTCATTTCTACTCATATTTGGCGGTCTATACATAACTCCAATAACTATGGTCTCACTACCTTCGTTAACCTCTACCCAAACACTTTCATTATCGTTATTTAGTCTAATACCTGATTTAATACAGCTTTTTAATGTACTCCTGACAAACACTGCTATACCGCCACCCCTCTTACTTGTTCGGTCATATTTAAACAAACTATATCCTGGTATATCAAATTCTGCTAAAAAATGCCTGGTTTCTGTATTAATCCACGTTTCAGTTAGCGCTATTATGTCTATATTTTCTTTGCTAACAAGGGCTCTAAGTTCGTTCATTTTGTTACATAGACTCCTACAGTTTGTGTAATATACTCTCAATTTACTTCTTTTCTTTATACCTAATTTACCTTTGTTTTTAGCGACATTTCCATCTTCTGTTGCACCATCACTACTATTATTTGCATTATAGTCATCATTTTTAGCATGAGACTGAATATCCTTATCGCTTTCGCCTGACGCTAAAATTGTTCCAATTAACCTCTCATTTACACTCTCAATATTTCTGTTCAAAACCCCACAACCACCCTATCTAAAGAACTAGCTAATGTAGAAACCCCTAACCGTGAAAGATGAACCCCATCCCTTGCGTACATCCCATCTCTCCCATAGAAACTATCCCAGTTATCAATGAATGGTATTGCTTTTTCTTTGCAATATTTCTCCAAACGGCAATTGACACCAATCGCCCTGGATGTCCATTCCTTGGGAACTCCTCTTCTGGGTAGGATACAATGTACTACAGGGATCCCTCCCTTCATCCTAACTTTATCTAACACATCCCGATACTGCTGCAGCAGTTCCTCACTTCTACCCTTACCAACATCGTTACTCCCGGCACTGAGACAGATAATGGGGTTATCTCCACTATCTTCCAAGATGTGGTCCATCTTCTCTAAAACCCTCTAGGTTAGGTTAGTGTAATTTAGGTTTAAAAATCGAAAAATGTACTCGTAAGCATGCACCAAATTGATATGTACCGATAAACGCCAACCGCTCGGGTGTGTGTGTGTGTGTGTGTGTGTGTGTGTGTGGTGGGGGGGGGTTGGAGTGTGTGTATTGAGGTAGTTTTGTGTGTATGTGTGTGAGTGAAAGTGTATGTTGAGGTAGGTTTGTGTGTATGTGTGTGTTAGTATGTGAATTGTGTGTACCGGTATGTTAAGCTAGGTTTGTGTGAGTGTTTTGAGGTAGGTTTGCGTGTGTGTGTTGTGTGAATGTGTGTGTATATATATATATATATATATATATATATATATATATGTGTGTGTGTAAGAATGTGTGTGTATATACCTTATGAATGTGTGTGCTGTGTATATACAGTATATATATATATATGTGTGTAAGAATGTGTGTGCTGTGTATATATATATATATATGTGTGTGTAAGAATGTGTGTGTATATACCTTATGAATGTGTGTGCTGTGTATATATATATGTGTGTGTGTGTGTGTAAGAATGTGTGTGTATATACCTTATGAATGTCAATGTAAACAAAGGATAGGAAGGATCTCTCGGGAAGTGCCTGCAGAATTAAGAGACCCGGGTTCCTTGTGTGTTTGTGATTGTGATTCTGGGCGGGTTGGTCGGGAAATATGTGTGTGTGTATCGGTGTGTGAGTGTGTGGGTATGTGTGCGTGTGCTGAGGAAAAGTTTGATTATGTGTGTTTGTTGAGGTGTGTGTGTGTGTGTGTGTGTGTGTGTTTGTTGAGGTGTGTGTGTGTGTTTGTTGAGGTGTGTGTGTGTGTGTTTGTTGAGGTGTGTGTGTGTTTGTTGAGGTGTGTGTGTGTGTTTGTTGAGGTGTGTGTGTGTGTGTGTTACTCAGTTACTCAGTTACTTGTTCGTCAAGGGGAATCCACGCAATGCGAGCTAAGCTCATTATTATCGCGCCTCCTTAACTTTTTTTTTGTTTTTTTTTTTTTTTTTCATTTTTTTTTTCTATATTCCAACTTACTTCCTCTCGGGCATAGGCTGAGAGCCTTAACATTCACCGCTTTACAATGAACAGTGAAGCCCGTGAGGTCTTGTTCCAGTCTAGGGAGTGAGACATGTGAAGCACGTAGAGCACAACGAGCACCTGCCATCTTGCCTTCACATGAGGCACGGTGCTCACTCATGACCCGAAACGACCCCTTCTCTGAAGCCATCTCGTTCCCGTGCTTCACTGTCTCACCCACTACACTCGGACTCTCACACTTACACACACACAACGCCACCTGTTGAGCAGATAACTCACCAGGCATTGCACCCCTATAGCATATTTTGAATATGGGAATATTCATACAGTGCTATTTAATCAGGGAACAATGAGGGTATTTTATTGACGTTTCGGTGGGCTTTGTGGTAATGCACTGATACTAGGTACAGCACAAATTCCATCCCAATAATATCTTCCCATTGATACATCAGGATTTGAACCCGGGACCTTTGGATTACCAGGCCAGTGGCAAGACCACTCCACCACACCTCCCCTGGGAATGTATTGCGTGAAATGCATGTTAAGTGTTTTATGTACTGTTGGAATGGCTGTGGATGTGTGTGTAGTCTGTATTTTAGCCAATTGGCGACATCGGAAACGAAGGCTTAGGGTGGATCTGTATGGTACCATTCTCACTATAGACGGTACCGTCTCGCCCGAAGGCTTAGGTAGCCATCAGCTTAGGTGAACCATATGATACCCATCTCGCCTTGTACCATTTTTGCCAACCCCAGATGGGACGTCACAACGTCGTCCACTTATTCCAGGTACCTATTTACAGCTAGGTGAACTGAGGCTAACACATGAAAGGAGACAAGCCCAATTTGTCTCCGCCCGGCCGGGGATTGAACCCCCGACCCCTCGTGTGTGTGTGTGTGTGTGTTTGGGTGTGGGTTTTTTTAGAATGATAAGTGTGTATGTATTAAGAAATGTTTGTGTGTGTTAAGGAAAATGTGTTTGTGCTGATGTAGGCGTGTATGCGAGGTGTGTGTGTGTGTATATATGTGTGCGTGCGTGTATGTGTACTGTTATGACTGTCAATATAAACACAAGCTAGATTGGTCTCCGAGGAAGGGGCTGCAGAATTAAGAGCCTGGGATTGCTTGGGGGGTTTATGATATTGTGTTTGAGGGGTGATGGGTCGGTTTTTCTGGACACCCTTCTCCCGCATGCATAGCCCCATTAGTTTTCAAATTTGTAGACGATCGACCCATTACTTCGGCGATGTTAAGACCTTTCGCCCCTTTTCTTTGTCAATATTAAAACATTTCCTACAATATAGGTGTCGATTTTTCTTCCTAGCGAGCGATAGCGAGCCTATAATACAGTAATAAGAGCCCTCCGGCGGGGACTTTTATTATCGAAAAATTTAAAAATTTATCTTGAAAGGGGGTCTTGGGGTGTATTCTTAATTTAAGCTTGATGGAGGTCTAGGGAGAAAACTAAAATAACAATAAATATAAATAAGCTAATAAATGCGGCTATTCCCCCTTAAGGGGAGGTATTTAGTTTGTTCCTTACGTTTTCATCAAGCTTAAAATTACACCCCCTAGATCCCCTTTCAAGATAAATTTGCACATTTTTCGGTAGAAAAATTTCCCGGCCAGAGGCCGGTTGCTCTTAAATTACAGGCTCGCTATCGCTCGCCAGGAAAAAATCGACACCTTAATGGCACGAAAGGTCTTAAAATTGACATAAATGGGGCTACATGTCTTAAAATGTCCAAACTACTAGGGCAAACGTCTTAAAATGTCAAAAGCAATGGGGCTAAACATAAGGGATTAAGGGGTCCAGAAAAAGAAAAAAATCCCTCAAGTGGAAATCTCCCCTTAACCCAATATATAGAAAAAAAAAAAAAAAAAAAAAAAGTACCGGTGACGTCCGTTTTATTATATTCTGGTAATAATTAGACGATTGTAGTCAGCTTAGGAAGGACGTCTAACCATTAAAAGGGGTGATTTCCACTGGAGGGAGTTTTTTTTCTGGAACCTTTTCTCTCTCTCATGTTTAGCCCCATTGGTTTTTAGATTTTAAGACGCTCGCCCCCTTTAATTTGGCGATTTTAAGAACTTTCGCCCCATTCCTGTCAATTTTAAGAACTTTCGCCCCATTCCTGTCAATTTTAAGAACTTGCGTGCCATTTAGGTGTCGATTTTTTCCTGGCGAGCGATAGCGAGCCTGTAATTTGAGAGGAACCGGCCTTCGGCCGGGACATTTTTCTACCGAAAAATGTACAAATTTATCTTGAAAGGGGGTCTAGGGGGTGTAATTTTAAGCTTGATGGAGTTCTAGGGAAGAAACTAAATACCTCCCCTTAAAAGGCTACAGACTCTCCCAATTAATCCTTTTAGCTTACCATATATCCTTCCTGAGCTTCCTAAAATCATCTATATGTAGCTGAACTCCAATAATATAGACGTCGCCGGTACAGAAATATGCAAACCCCTTCCCTTAATGCGTCTCTCTCTCTCTCTCTCTCTCTCTCTACCCACCACACAAACCATTATTAAGGCTTGAGGCGAGCTAGTGATATTTATGTATTTATGTATTATATAATTATATACTGTATATAGCCTATACCTGTATATATATATATATATATATATATTTATATATATATATATATATACTGTATATATATATATATATATATGTATATATATATATATATATATACAGTATATATATGTATAAATATATATATATATATATTTTTTTTCCCTGAAAGATAATGTTTGAATACGACCTTTGACCGGAATGGCTAATACACATTATAATTACCGGTACAGCTTACAGGTATTATATGATAACTGGTGGTGACACACGAGCGATTATTTCCGGCAACTTTTACGAGCAATTGTTGTCTGGCAAATTTGTGAGTGTGTGTGTGTGTGTGTGTGTGTGTGTGTGTGTGTGTGTGTGTGTGTGTGTGTGTGTGTGTGTGTGTGTGTAAACAATAATAATAATAATAATAATAATACTCGGTTATTTGTGTGTGTGTGTGTGTGTGTGTAAACAATAATAATAATAATAATAATAATCGGTTATTTGTATGTGTGTGTGTGTGTGTTTCCTCCTTAGACCTTCATCAAGCTATAAAAAAACACCCCCAAAGCGAAAACAAACAAAAATATAGTACGGCAAAAAAACTTGCTCATCGAAAATTGCCGTAAAATGCGTTCGTGAAACACCTACTTCACCTCTTTTATTCACCCGCTATTAATTATTAGTTCCCTAGAAATTTGAAACCGCACGATATAGACACGAGTAATTCAATATGTCCGAATTATACGTCCGGCCGAGCGAAAAGTCCATTGATAAAACCGAAGAGCGCTGACCGGAAAAATATCGGGTAATTAATCTGCATAGGCTAGTTGAGATTTTTTTTTTTTTTTTTTTTCTTTTTTTTAATATACATTTCTGTGTTAATTTATTTATTTTATATTTATATATTTTCATGTACTTATTTATTCATTTTATTTTTGTTAATGGATTTATATTAGCCAATGGAGCCCCTTGATGAAAGGCTGGAAATACATTCTATATGAATTAAGGGTATACAAAGGTTATGAGGTACCGTACATAAGATCATTGGGTATATTGATGGTGATTCTAAAAAGGTTATGAGGTACATAAGATCACTGGGTATATTAATATTGATTCTAAAAAGGGTATGATAAAGGAACCGTAGGCCTATATAAGATCATTGAGTACATAAATATTGATTCTAAAAAGGTTTTGAAAAAGGTATACGAGATCATTGGGTATATTGCTTGGATTTATAAAAAGGGTATGATAAAGGTATAAGAGATCATTGGGTATATTGATAGTAATTTACCTTTCTATCTAAGCATTAGAAGGGACCGAACTAGGGAAGATATAATTGAACCAGCAACCTTTTTGATAACCGGGTCATAAATGGCCTTCATTTGGATTCACGATGAAAGTTGTCTGATTGAATAGCTGCCCACCAGGTCGCTATAATTAATTGGGGTAGTTTAATATAGAGCCCAGGATGAAGTCATATATAAGGGGAGTTTTATATATATGTACTGTATATATATATATATATATTTATATATATATATATATATATATATACCGGTATATATATATATATATAGTCTGGGAAAGCGCATTTGTTAGCCTAGGGGACAAACTAAAATACATCGATCGAAAATGGCAAAATCCCCCCCCCCCCCCCCCGCATTCTCGCAGCAGGGGTTTCAGTGTCCATGGATTAATTCCCGGGAATTAGAATACCGTCACCGAGCCATGCTTCACTTGGCTGTAATCGGAAGCTGTTTGATCACTGACTCCGGGTTTGTGTGTGTGTGAGAGAGAGAGAGTGTGTGTGAGAGAGCGAGAGAGAGATAGGTAGATAGATAGATTTATTTGTTACTTAATTATTTTATATCCTTTTACTTAACACACAACCGCGTATATAATGTACATGTGTGTGTGTGTGTGTGTGTGTGTGTGTGTGTGTGTGTGTGTGTGTGTAAATCCCTTGTTCCAGCTAAATTATAATATCCAAAGCTAATAATGTTTGTGGAGTCGGGTGTACTTACAATATGCCTCTCTCTGTCTGTCTGTCTATCTATCTCTCATTCACTCTCACTCTCTCTCTCTCTTTTACTTACCCTTCCAATTCAGTTTCATTCTCTCTCTCTCTCTCTCTCTCTCTCTCTCCCATGTACAGTATATATTAATCTTTTTTCCCAGGGTGATTTTCGCTCTCTGCTAACCTAATTTCCTAATGGAGTTTTTTCTATTAATATTTTTTGGAAACCCGGCGTACGATTTGTTTGATTTTTTGTTATTTTATTATATACTTAGTTTGTATTGTTTTGTTTCATTTTTATTTATTTTTATTGAGGGGGGAGTAGGAGGAAAGTTTAGTGTAATTAATGTATTTAAGTAGAAGTTTTTTGGGGGTCGTGTATTTTGTATTAGAGGAGAGTGGTTGTGTTTGGGAGTATGTTTTCAATGTGATTAAATTAAAAAACAAAACAATTTCAGTGGTGTATGTGTGTGTAATAATAATACAAACTTTAATGTATGTGTGTGTGTGTGTGTGTGTGTGTGTGTGTGTGTGTGTGTGTGTGTGTGTCTGTGTGTATGTGTATACGTATATGCGTCTGGGTGTGCTTGTACAGTACGCTTAAGCCTTGTACCTATTAATTCTGCTTGATGTTCGTGTGTGTGTGTGTGTATGTGTGAGTGTAATAATAATAATAATAATAATAATAATAAACGGTTTATTAAAGAATGGCAGCCTCATGAGCTGAAAAAACACATTTTACAATTTAGTGGATGAACATGAGATGTACAGATATGAGGATGGTAAGCTTAGTTTACAAACAAAATAAATAAATACAATAATGATGCATGTGCAGAATACAAATTATCATAAAATAACCATGAGAGTAAGTGATATACAGTACATATACACATTTATTTACTTACTCATATACAGAACATACGTATATACACGTACGTGCGCACATACATATACATACATATATAGGAACATAAGAACATGCAGTAAGTGTGCACATGTCCGTATACACAAACGCTCACGTATGCACACAAACATACATACATACAGAAACTGTTTTGGTAAGGTCAGGTAAGGAGGGTGCGGGTACTACAATGGGAGGTTAATCCTCGGTAGTGTAGGTGTGTGTGTGTGTGTGTGTGTGTGTGTGTGTGTGTGTGTGTGTGTGTGTGAGACAGAAGGCGAAATATGGAAGAGCTGGGCGTTCTATTGTTAAGGGTGGAAATACATGGATGAAGATACGCGAACACTTAATAATAGATAATGCTTATGCATAGATTTATAATCAGAAGTTGCGCTAGTGAGCAATATGTTCTCGCTCATATGTACGTATATTTATATACATATGTGCATATGACCATATAAATATAAATACACGTACAGTACATATATATTATATACCTTATATTCTCAACCGGGCTCGAACCATTGACAGCACGTACACACAGACATACATATACATAAATATATGCACATTACATGCATATATGCTCTTCTCTTATCCTACCTGATACTCTCAGCCGGGCTCGAACCACAAACAGTATACACTATACACATATATATACATAAATAACGCATACATACATACACATATACGCACACATACATACACATATACTGCACATACATAGATACATATATACACATATACATAAACAAACTCAAGCAAATACATACATAATTATATTCTAATACACACACGCACACACACTTATGCATATATTATTAAAGGTGGGCGCGTATATATGGTGTGACAGACCGTTATTACACATTATTAATAATATTAACAATGGTTGGGATAGGACTATTTTTATATCTGTCAGTTCTTGCTCTTATTGGTTGGAGTGTGTTGAAATGACGAGCTGCACGTGTAGGTCTAGGGGCGTCTGGTGGAAGTAAGTTTCTGTGTCGTGGGTGAACAAGCAGCTTAGATGCAAACTGTTTGAGTGTGTTGTAGTGGTGGGTTGAAAGTGCAGGTATGCTAAGGGTGGTGAGAGCTTCCTCGTACCCTGGATATGTGCCACCCAGGATGATCCTGCATGCCCTCCTCTGAACTCTCTCCAGTTGACGTTGTTGTGTTAGGGTTAGAGAGGAGGACCAGGCGGGAGAGGCGTAGGTAAGCTTAGGGAGTATGAAGGTGTTATATATACTCTTCAGCTCATTTTCCGGCGCCCCCAGGGATCTCAACCGCCTTAGCATAAATAACTTGTAAGTGGCGGTCCTGACTGTGGTAGTTACATGTTTCTTCCAGTTCAGTTTGTTGTCCACAGTGATTCCGAGGAGTTTGGTGGACTCAACAAGCTGAAGGGGATGAGGACCAATTGTGACAGTGGGTGGAGGAAGGTCGGTAACGGAAGTGTTGATGTGCATGACCACTGTCTTGTCATGATTGATAGTCACATGATTGTCTGTGGTCCAGGCTTGAAGACGGTCGAGGATGTCTTGTAGGGGGTCATAGTTAGGGGAGGTGTTATCGACAGTAATGCCGACTGTCGAGTCGTCCACGTACTTCCAGTGGAATGGGGTGTCCTTTAGGGCATCATTAATCAAGATGAGGAACAATAGAGGCCCCATCTTTGTGCCCTGTGGGACTCCACATGTGATGTCTAGGAAGGTGGAGATGAAGCCTTGGTATCTCACTGCTTGTCGTCTGTCACTAAGGAAGTCGGTCAACCACGCAACCAGGGTAGGATGTAGCCCCAACTTTATGGCTTTGTTGATGATGATGGTGTGGTCAACAAGGTCAAATGCTTTCCTGAAGTCAATAAAGGCAAGGGCGAGGGAAGTCTTTCTCTTCTCAAGATTTGTGTAAATATAATCTAGGAAGCTAATAAGACAGTGAGTGGTGGAGGAGGTTTTTACGTTGCCAAACTGTTGGGGATCTATCAAGTGACGGATTTGTGAGTAAGCCCAGGTGAATACAAAGTCCTCACAGATTAGACTAGGGATGGGCGTAATGGCAATTGGTCTGAGTTCATTAAGAGAATGTGGGGAGGGGGTTTTGGGGATTGGAGTGACGTATGAAGTTTTCCAGTCTGCAGGGCATTTACTTTGCCTTAAGGAGGCATTAATTATCGAGCAAAGGGGGGTGGCAAATTCAAAATTGGTAGGTCTACTGGGGTTGTTGATCTTTTTGATTTGAAACTGGAAAGCTTTTTGGCCACTTCAAATTCTTGAACAGTTACTGGGGGGGAAGGGGATGGGAGGAAGGCAGGGAGGTTGGTGCGGTCTAGTTTGGGGAGGGTTTGGCAGATGGTAGAGAAGTGATTATTTATCAGTTCAGGTGCATCTACACGATGGACATGGGAAACACAGGGGATCGAAGGAGTCCCACTACTTAAGCCACAAAGATTCTTAATTTTAGAGTACCACTGACTGATATTGGTTTGTTTTAAATGATGAATCTTTGTAGGGTAGTAGGACTTCTTCGCCCAACGGATTTCCCTTATCACAATGTTGCGTAGGTCCTTGTAGCGATTGTTGTCCGTGTAAAAGGCCTTATTCCGATTCTGCATCAGTCTCTTGATCCGAGGAGTAATCCATGGGACGTCAGAGGGGTGCATTTTGGTCCTCTTGGTGGGGAAGAAGTGGTGGTAGGCTTCGGTGGTGGTAGATACAAAGTTGTCCCATTTGGCATTAACATCTTCTTCAGTGAGAACCTCCGTCCACGGGTAATGAACCAACCACTGCCCGAACCCCCGCATTGCAGAGTCTGGCGTTGGTCGGTAGGTCCGGATGACGGGGTCTGTTGATGGGAGGTGGTAGGGGCAGGTGACCAGAACACAGAGAGATGAGTGCTGCGTCCCACAGGAGGTAAAGGTTCAGGTGGGAGGTACTGCTCATCCATGTCTGTCAAAATAAGGTCAAGAGTGTTGTGGTTGTGGGTGGGGAAGTCAACAATTTGTGAAAGATGCAGCTGTTCTTGAATCTCACAGGTGTCTAGTTCATTGAAATCCCCACAAACCACCAACTTGGATGATGGAAATTGGAGTTTGAGATCATCACATGTATCGATGATGTGGTTGATTAGTGCGGGGCCGGTGGGTGAGCGTGGTGGGTGGTAGATCACACAGTAGATAATGGAGGCAGTGTGACGAGGGTGGGAGGGGGGATTAACTCTCACCCAGAGTGCTTCGATTCCCTCCGGGACCTCAATATCCAGGCGAGATGCACACAGCTGTTTCCGGGCGAAAATAGCTACTCCTCCCCCCCTCCTCTCTGTCCGAAGTTGGTGAAAGAGGTCATAGTCTTGTATCACGCATATTTCTGGGGTGATTTGCCATGCTTCAGTAACTGCTACAATATCAGCACTAATTTGTTTAACTGTCACAATAAGTTCGTCGAGTTTATTACACAAAGAGGTGACATTGGACAGTAGCAGCGATGGGAGGTTATACCAAATACGGGGAACCTCAAAATGTGCGTATGGTTTCTCTACTGTGACTTTTTTAGGTGCTTTTTTGTGTGTGTGTGTGTGTGCGCGTGTGTGTGTGTGCGTGTGCCTGTGTGCGTGTGGCTATGTAAGGATCAGCTCTTACGTACATATGAGCGTTTATTTTTTATATATGTTTTACCTTCTTGTGAGCTTCCAGTTTTAATTTATTTATAAATGTATTTATATATTTATATATCTATTTATTGTGCTTGCTATCAACCCTGTAGACAGATATATTGCCTTTGTCTCTGTCTCTGTTAGCCAAAGGCGAAATATAAGATTACAGATGTGTGTGTGTGTGTGTGTGTGTGTGTGTGTGTGTGTGTGTGTAATAATAATAATAAAAACAATAATCATAATAATAATCATAATATAAATAATAATAAAAAGATTGTTGATAATTGTAGCCGTTATGTTGAAAAATGTAAATAAAAACAACTTACAACCTAAAACTAACTTATGTTAACTTATATTGAGGACCAAAACAAGAAAATGCAATACGAACACACGCAGTTTACGAGTTAATTAACCCTTTGAAGCTCGTGACGCATTTTGACAGTTCATTCTGGCTCTCATTAGACGATTTTATGTTTAAGAAGGATCTGTGGGAATTATATGGGTAAAGACTATCTCATTTCACCCTCAGATTTCCATATACCCTTCCTAATCTGAATAACATCGTCTAATAATAGCCAGAAAACAGAAAAGAAATGCGTATTGGAGCTTGAAAGGCTTAACTCGTGTTATATTATGTTTGCAATAGGTTTGTAGATAGCTTTTGAGTTGAGATAGTAGTTGTACATTTTAAAAGGGTTTGCTAATTGCCTACGAGATAATTTACTGATTATATCCACCATTTACCTAGGATAGAGCCGACACATTTACTGATTATATCCACCATTTACCTAGGATAGAGCCGACACATTTACTGATTATATCCACCATTTACCTAGGATAGAGCCGACACATTTACTGATTATATCCACCATTTACCTAGGATAGAGCCGACACATTTACTGATTATATCCACCATTTACCTAGATAGAGCCGACACATTTACTGATTATATCCACCAGAGCCGACACATTACTGATTATATCCACCATTTACTAGGATAGAGCCGACACATTTACTGATTATATCCACCATTTACCTAGGAGAGCCGACACATTTACTGATTATATCCACCATTTACCTAGGATAGAGCCGACACATTTACTGATTATATCCACCATTTACCTAGGATAGAGCCGACACATTTACTGATTATATCCACCATTTACCTAGGATAGAGCCGACACATTTCGTAAAATAATTGTACTTTGGTATTTGTTGTAGTTGGTTTGCTACTTCACTACGTTCACTGTTCACTTACGATACGGGTACGTAATTTCATACAGATTGTGTTATTAGTAGGGTAAGTCAAACTGATGAGATAATGTGGAAAATAGGTGGGGTGGGGGGCGGAAAAGGGGTGGGGGGTGGGGGGCGGAAAGGTGAGTGGGGGTGATGAATTGCCGGCCTTGTTCGGGGTATTATATAATTTTCTTGTTACTTTTTAACTATTTTTCTCATTATTTTTCAAGCTTTTCTGGGGTATAGTAATATAGTCAGTCTAAAGGTGGTGTCACGTGAACGAGTTTTCTGGCAATATACGATGAGCAAGATATTTATTTATTATCAATTATTATGTTCCTATTATTTTAAGGCTTAATCGCATTAGAAACGGAAACTAGACTACAGGTAGATTTTGTTAGGTAGTGTGTGTATGTGTATGCAAGTGTGTGTATTTGCGTGTGTTTGTCTGAATGTGTACTTACTCTAGTTGTACTTACTCTAGTTGTATTGCGGGAGTGAGCATGCTCGTTATTTCCCGCCTCCTATATGTGTAGGTGTTATATGTATCGTTGGAATGGCTGTGGATGTGTGTGTAGTCTGTATTTTTAGCCAATTGGCGACATCGGAAACGAAGGCTTAGGGTGGATCTGTATGGTACCATTATCACTATAGACGGTACCGTCTCGCCCGAAGGCTTAGGTAGCCATCAGCTTAGGTGAACCATATGATACCCATCTCGCCTTGTACCATTTTTGCCAACCCCAGATGGGACGTCACAACGTCGACCACTTATTCCAGGTACCTATTTACAGCTAGGTGAACTGAGGCTAACACATGAAAGGAGACAAGCCCAATTTGTCTCCGCCCGGCCGGGGATTGAACCCCGGACCCCTCGTGTGTGAGACGAGAGCTCTACCTACTAGGCTACGGGCTGTGTGTGTGTGTGTGTGTGTGTGTTTGTCTGAATGTGTGTGTGTGTTTAAGTGTGTGTGTGTGTGTGTGTATTCACTTCACTCACTTGTTCGTCAAGGGGAATCCACGCAATGCGAGCTAAGCTCATTATTATCGCGCCTCCTTAACTGGGAATGTATTGCGTGAAATGCATGTTAAGTGTTTATGTATCGTTGGAATGGCTATGGATGTGTGTGTAGTCTGTATTTTAGCCAATTGGCAACATTTGGAAACGAAGGCTTAGGGTTAATCTGTACGGTACCATTCTCACTACGGTACCAGTCTCACCCTAAGGCTTAGGTTGACCAGTACGATACCCATCTCACCTTGTAACCGATCACCAACCCCAGATGGGATGTCACTACTTCGTCCACTTATACCAGGTTCCTATTTATACTGCTACACCGTTAAGAGACTTGCCCAAATGTCTCTTCCCCGCCCGGGTCTCGAACTGGGGACCTTCTGGCTGTGAGCCAGACGCGCTATCCGATACGCCACGGGGAGGTGTGTGTGTTTAAGTGTGTGAGTGTGTGTGTGTACTTACTCTAGTTGTACTTACTCTAGTTGTATTGCGGGAGTGAGCATGCTCGTTATTTCCCGCCTCCTATATGTGTAGGTGTTATATGTATCGTTGGAATGGCTGTGGATGTGTGTGTAGTCTGTATTTTTAGCCAATTGGCGACATCGGAAACGAAGGCTTAGGGTGGATCTGTATGGTACCATTCTCACTATAGACGGTACCGTCTCGCCGGAAGGCTTAGGTAGCCATCAGCTTAGGTGAACCATATGATACCCATCTCGCCTTGTACCATTTTTGCCAACCCCAGATGGGACGTCACAACGTCGTCCACTTATTCCAGGTACCTATTTACAGCTAGGTGAACTGAGGCTAACACATGAAAGGAGACAAGCCCAATTTGTCTCCGCCCGGCCGGGGATTGAACCCCCGACCCCTCGTGTGTGAGACGAGAGCTCTACCTACTAGGCTACGGGCTGTGTGTGTGTGTGTGTGTGTGTGTGTGTGTGTGTGTGTGTGTGTGTTTGTGCATGTGTGTGTGAATTGGCACTTGTTTGTGAGTGCGCATGTGTGTGTGTGTTCGTGTATGCTAAAGTCATAAAGCTAATCATGCCGTTTGATGTCCATGTGTGTACGTTTATGTATGTGTGTGTGTGTGTGTGTACGTTTATGTGTGTGTGTGTGTGTGTGTACGTTTATGTGTACGTTTATGTGTATATGTGTGTGTGTGTGTGTGTGTGTTTGTGTGTGTGTGTGTGTACGTTTATGTGTGAAAGTGTGCATATGGATATGTAATGACCGTTTTGCATTTTTGTTTCATGTGCGTTTCTTATCTTCTGCATGCTATCAAAATGGCAAACATTTGTTATTTATTTTGTCTTTGTTCGCATTAATCACAGGGGAACTCATATATGTTACATATTCGTGCGTCTCTCTCTCTCTCTCTCTCTCTCTCTCTCTCTCTCTCTCTCTCTCTCTCTCTCTCTTTTCATGGTTTGAGTAAGGAATTATACGGTAGATTTTCGGCTATAGAGACCAGATGAATATACAGCATATATATACCGATATATATATATACATATATAATTATATATATATATACACAAATAGAGAGAGAGAGAGAGAGAGAGAGAGAGAGAGAGAGAGAGAGAGAGAGAGAGAGAGAGAGAGAGAGAGAGAGAGAGAGGCTTATCCGTAGTCAGCCGGGGGTCTATGGCAATTTACCATTGCCCTATATATTCCTAATAACCAACACTAAGCTGACTATATATCCGGGATTCACCAAGCAATCACCATGGCAACCCCCAAGACGTCGTACCAGATAGTGGGAGTGAAAGAGGGTGCATTGAAATATCGAAAAGGGTTAAAGGAGACGAAAAAACAAAAAAACAAAAACAAAGATAATAAAAAGAAAAGAAATATAATAATAATAAAAAAATAACGTGAACTAGACCAATTAGTGTAATTCTCACCCTCCCTCCATCTATTTTCCTCATATAAAATAATAATAAGAATAAGATAAAGTATAAGAAAAATAATAAGAAAATCAGAAAATACCCCGAACAAGGGCCCGGAATTAATCCCCGCCCCCACTTATTTTCCACATATAAAATAATAATACTAAGGATAAGATTTTTTTTTAATAAAATAATAAAATACCCCAAACAAGGCAAGCAATTCATCACTCCGACCCCCCCCCCCCCCCGACCTACAACATTTTCCACAATAAACCCGGTAAAATTGCAAAATCGTGCGTGTGTGTTCTGCGAGGAGTGTCTGCTTTCCGCGCTTCGTTAACAGATAAAAGGAAGAATAATTAAGTCAAATACACCCAACTAGGCAAGTTATCCATCACCTCTATTCCGTTTTCTTCAGAAGGTATTTATCCATTTTATTATTATCAGCCTATGTATCATCTATCTATCCATCTATCTACCTATCTAACTATACGGTATATCTATCTAATTATCTATCTATCTATCTATCGAATAATTAAGTCGAATACACCCACCTAGGCAAGTTCTCCATCACCTCTATCCCGTTTTCTTCAGTGGGTATTTGTTTAGCTATCTAAATATTGTATCTTTATATCTATCTACCTCTCTATCTGTCTATGTATCTACTGCATCTTTTCATCTGTTTATCTATCTAGGCCTATAGCTATCTATCTGTTTATCGAATAATTAAGTCCAATACACCCAACTAGGCAAGTTATCCATCACTTCTATCCCGTTTTCCTCAGTAGGTATTTGTCTATCTACTATATCTAGCTATCTATCTATCTATTTATATTTATATATACATATATATATATATATATATATATATATATATATATATATATATATATATATATATGTCTAAGTAGCTATCCTTTTCAAGATAGCTACTTAGACAAATACAATACAATACAGCCAACAAGGCAAGCTATCTATCACCTCTACCCCGTTTTCTTCAGTAGGTATTTATTTATTCACATTGTAAACATTTGAACCAATAATTGTAACAAAATGGTCAACATAACAATATCCATTTATTTATCAATTCATACTAGAACACATAGACGATTATAACACTGTTCATGTGTACTATTTCTGTTACAATTGGAATGCTTCAAAAAACTACTATTCTATCTATCTGTCTATCTATCTATATACTCAGGCTCAATCCTTTTTTTTTTTTTTTTAACCATTAGCGCAGTTAAATACACTTAAGATAAAATAGGCAAAATAAATCTACATCAAAGGATAAAATAGGCCAGAGGTAGTAATGCATCACCCCCAAAGCTCCGTAACCTCGTAAAGTCCGGATCGGGTTTTGAGTGAGTGAATGTTTACCGCGGCGGGTTATTGCCGGGGTTTACCGTAACGGGGGTCACGGGGGGATTAGCTTGGGGGGGTTGCGTGTTGGTTCGCTCACGGGGGGGGGGGGGGGAGATGATGAGAGGTGAAGGGGTAGGGGGGGGGGGGGGTGGTGATGAGAGGTGGAGGGGCGGGTGGAGGAGTGAGATTGAGGAGTGGAGGGGGAGGTGGGGGGGGGGGGGGGGGGGGCGTGATGTGTGGAGGTGGAAGGGGCGGGTGATGAGAGGTGAGGGAGGTGGGTGGAGAGGTGCACAATTTGGGGAGGGATTTAAGAACATAAGAAAATGGGAGTCTGCAGAAAGCCGATTGGCCCACACAAGGCAGATCCCTCTCACACCCAACCCTAATTATAGGCCCAACTCACTAACACCATGAAGACCGACCTCACCAAAACGGTCAGAGGTCAGCATAAGAAGGGGTCTGCAGAGCGTAGATTGGCCCACACCCGGAAGATCCCCCTCACACCCAACCCATCTCGTCAATATGCTTAGCCTATCTAATTTTATCTTAAAGCTCTCTATCGTTCTTGATCCCACTATAGCATTTGGTAGCTTATTCCACCTATCTACAACAATTTAGCCGGAGGGAGCGGAGAGTGGGGAGAGAGCCTTCTACTTTGTTGTTCTATTTGTCTACTATAAACTGTCCCTGTCTAGTAGTATTAAGGCCAGACCACCTAGTAGGGACCGCAAGGTCTGTGTGGTCCAAGTATATGTGTAACTCTGTGTAACTCTCTCACATATCCACACCACACACCATTATAATATAGTCGTCTATTAGTAGCCAGCATAAACTGTCAAAACGCGTCATAATCCTATCAAAGGGTTATTACGATTGTCTTTACCCTTTCCAGTCCTAGTGGTCTGTTCTAAACTGCAGAAAATTGTCTAATAATAGCCAGAACATAATGAAAGATTGCATCATCGTATCCTGAAAGGGTTACGTATATCACAAATATCTCACCTTATTTCAGCCCATTTCTTTTCCAATTCTCCTCCCAGATCGTCCGCTATTCGTCAAACGTCACACTAGACTCTTTCCGCACTTGTGGCATACGAATATAGCGCACTAAAAGCAAAAATAACTACGAGAAGAGCGATGCGTCTTTATCGAGTCACTCCGTCTCTGGGAATCCAGGGAGAGTCTATACTCCTTCACCTGGACACTTGCACACGATAACAGAAACACGCGGCTTAAAAATCAATTAAACTATTAAACCTCCAAGTAAATATCAGTATGTTGATTTGTGATAGTGGAAATAATTATCACGATCCCCTAGAGTTAAATATGAAAGGTGATTTGATTTGCCACTCTGGGTACCAAGCCAAGACGGCCAAAATGTCGCGCGTTTCCCGCCAAAACCACCAAATGTCTCCCGTTTTCTGTGAACACTTGGCTTAATTAATCTGAATAAAGGATTCTATCATGTTTCATAATCACATAACTGATCATGTTAATTAATGTTCAGCCCCACCAGCTCCCAGATTACAAGACGTTTGCCCCACTAGCTTGTCGATCCAAGACCTTTCGCCCCATTTTCTTGTCAATATTAAGACCCTTCGTGCCATTTAGTTGTCGACCTCCCTCCCGGCGAACGATAGTGAGCCTGCAATTTTGGAAGAACCGGCCCTACCGAAAAATGTACAAATTAATCTAGAAGGGGGACCCAATAGATGCCCTCATTTTAAGTTTGATGGAGGTCTAGGTAGGAAACTAAAAATATGAGAAATATATGAAACAATCGACCAAAAAATAAACCCTTTCCCCTTAATACAATAACGATAATCGCAAAATAACTACGATACAATAAATACATATAAGAATATAAGAAAATGGGAGTCTGCAAAAAGCCAGTTGGCCCAAAGAAGGCAGATCCCTCTCACACCCAATTCTAATTATAAGACCCAATTATAGGCCCAACTCACTAATACTATGAGGACTGACCTCACCAAAATGGTCAGAGGTCAACATATAATAAAACGGGAGAGGGAGAGAGGGAAGGAATGGTGAGAGGGGGTGCACAATGAAGGACGGGAGATGGAGGAATGGTGAGGGAGGGATGGAGGAGGGGAATGGAGGGGTGTTTAATGGGAGAGGGAGTAGGAGGAAGGAATCGTGGGAGGTGATAGGGGTGAAAGGGGAGGGAGCAAGAGTGGTTAAGGAGTGATGGGAGGAGGGATTCGAGAAGGGAAGGGAGAGGGAAGGCAAGAGGGAGGGGTTGAAGGGAGGAAGTTGAGGTGGAAGGAGAGAGGGAGGGGGGGATGATTCATTATGCGAGGCTAAAGGAAAGTAATGATGAGAGGGGGGGGACTGGGGGGGGCTTCACCTCTCATCATTCCTGTCCTTTATCCTCTCATAAAGGGGGTGGGGGGGAGGGGGGGCTGAAAACGCATGGAAGCAAGACATGATAAGGAGAAAGAAGGGGGAGAGAGAGAGAGAGAGAGAAAGGGAAGGAGGTTCAGAAAGAGAGAGGCATAAAAGTTATGATAGATATGGGAGGAAAGGAACTATATGAGAGAGAGAGAGAGTCTGTCTGTGTGTGTGTGTGTGTGTGTGTGTGTGTTATGATAGATGCAGGAAGACAGGAGGAAAGGAATAATGAGGGAAGCAGTTATCTTTCTTTTCTTTTCTTTTTCTTTTCTTTTTTTTTGGGGGGGGGAGTATAAATAGGGATAAAATATGAGATAGAAGTTGGGTAGGGATGAGAGAGAGAGAGAGAGTTACATAAATACACAAACTGCACAGACCTCGCGGTCCCTACTAGGTTGTCCAGATCTAATTCTAACATGGGATTTGCTACAAAGTGGAAGGTAAGGATAGCAAGGCAGAAGGCTCTCTCCCCACCCACTATCCTCTCCGACCTTGAGCAAGCATGATATTTAGTTGGGGAAACAAGGGTACCAGCAGAATGATAAAAATGTGTACAGGGAAATTCATAGTAAAGAACAAAGTTGACAAATAGTAAAGAAAGAAGTTGAGAAATAATATATACCGGTACTAGTAATACTTCCTAAAATTAAATTTCTATATATTTTTGTTTTCTTTGTTTACCTATATAGCCTAGCTCCAACCTACTTGAAATTTATGTCTAGCTTCCTTTTGAATATGTCAAAATTGTACGGTATTACATTGCACACATTTTTCTGGCAGTGTTCCACTCCTTGACCACACTGTAGGTGAAGAAGTGTTTTGTGACATCAAGATTCGCCCTCGTGGTTTTCAATTTAATTCCATTCCCGAATTTATGAATTATAATTGATTTTGAACAGTGAATCTACATCAATGTTGTCAAAGCCCTGTAATATCTTGAAACATTAATTTAATTGACCTCGCAATCTTCTCTGCTTTGGTAAAAACATTGTTTTGTTTATCTTTCGTGATACGCTATATTTTTCAGTGACGGTATCAACTTTGTCGTTCTACGCTGCATTGACTCGAGTTTCTCAATGTCCTTGTTCAGATAAGAAGACCAAAATTGCACGCCATATACAAGATGAGGCCTCACTATGTTTTTAAATAACGGCAGTACAATGTTCCCAATCCATTAGTAAAAAAATTATATAATATATAAGAGAGAGAGAGAGAGAGAGAGAGAGAGAGAGAGAGAGAGAGAGAGATAAAAAAAAGAGAGAAAGTGAGAGTGAGGAATGGATATGGGGAGGTAAAAAGAGGAAGGGAGGAGAGAAGAGGAAAGAGAAGGAGAGGGAAGGAAAGAGGGCATGGAAGAAGAAGGAAAGAGGACATGGAAGGAGTGATGAGAGAGAAAAAGAGAGAAGGAAGGAAGTAAAATATATAAGTCAAGTAAAGATAAAGGAGAGAAAGAAAGGAGTCAAATAGAGAGAAAGGAGATAAAGAAAGCAGGAGAGAGAGAGAAAGAAAGCAGGAGAGAGAGAGAGAAAGTCAAGTAGAGATAAAGGAGATAAAGACAAAAGGAGAGAAAAAGAGAGTAGAGGAGAGAGATATTTGCAAAGATGTACGGTACATATTTACACTAACCACACAGACCTTACGATCCAAGCGAGGTAGTCAGGACTTAATACTAGTTGTGAGAGTAGAATCCCAAATAAAGGAAATTGAAAGAAAAGGAGAGAGAGAGAGAGAGAGAGAGAGAGTGTGAGTGAGTGAGTGAGTGTGAGTGTGTGTGTGTGTGTGTGTGACACCGGTACTTGTAGTTCAAGAAAGGCTGGAGCAAACGGGATGTAATATTCGACCACACCTATTTCCTGGCCAACTCTTCCCAAATGGTAAACATACAGCGAGTTATGAGAGGTTGGAGTCGGGTTTTCTGGCCTACCAATAATGAACAGGGTATAGTGTTATTTTTATCACCAGGCGGAAAAATTAATCCCAGTAGCTGTAGGCCTACTCTCGATGCGTAAGGGATAAAATATGAAACTACCAGGTCAGGTTAATTCCCCCCACAAAAAATCTATACAGGTGTGTATATATATATACTGTATATAATAACACAAATAAAGACATAAATACCGTAAATACATAAATGCAAGTAAATACAAAATAACAACACAAAATAAAAACCCAGGAGTTCATCTTTAAATGTTCAGTCAAATCTCTCCCGCCAGTCAGTCCTCCTGCTCTCCCCCCACCCACCACTCCCCCAGACAACCAGACTGAACCAGGACAATTACCGGTAGTCCCCGAGATTGGTGCAGCCGGGGCCGAATGTTTCCTGTAAGCGAGAGACGGGGGGGTATTTTTTTTTTCTTATTTTTTTTGGGGGGGGGGGGTGGAAGGGGGTCTATTTATTTATATATTCATTTATTTTGATAAGTTATTATACCTTTATCTTGTATCATCCCAGTTTTGGTTTGTTTAGTTTGCAAGTTTTATATTATAATTTTTAGTTTCCTTGCTAGACCTTTATCAAGATTAAAAAAAAACACTCCCTAGATCACCCTTCAAGATAAATTTGTACATTTTTCGATAGCAAAATGTACCGGCCAGAGGCAGCTTTCTCTTAAAATTACAGGCTCGCTATCGCTCGCAAGGAAAAACTGAACACCTAAATGGCACGCAAGGTCTTGATATTGACATATAAATGGGACGAAAGGTTTTAAAATCGATAAACTAATGGGGCGAAAGTCTATAAATCTGAAAACTCATGGGGCTAAACATGAGGAGGAGGAAGGGGGACCAGCAAAAAACGACCCATCTTCCCTGTAAGCCCAGGACGAGTTGTAATCATGACGAATTCTCCTAGTGCCCCATTCTTCCTGGCCCCCCCCTCCCTCCACTTCTACCTTTCATCAACTCTTTCTTCCTCTTCTGGATTGTTACCTCCGCCAACGAAGCTGGAGGAGGCTATGTTTTACCAGCATTTGTCTGTCTATAAATAAGATATCTCAAAAGGATATTTAAACTATTAGGCTATCCTAAATATTATTTGCGAACCAAGATAGAAGTTATTCCATTTAGGAGGCGATCGGTGGAACGCATCCCTTCGCCAGTGTAGGCGGAGGTATAATGCCTACCTCTCTCCCTCTCTCTCTCTTGAATCAGGTGTTCTTTCCTGGATTGTATTTCCCTTCCTCATGCCCCCTCTTACCAACTCTTCCTCTTTTGGTGTATTGTCTATGTCCCTCTGTTTATCAGGTTTATTTTATTTTCTTGTTTATCGGTCTCTTCTTACTAACTGTTATTTATCTCCTATTTATATCAGGCTTTCTTGTTGTATCATCCTTTCTTCCTTTGTTATTATCTTCACCGTTCTTGCTTCATCATATCTTCTTCCGGTTTACCCTATCTCCCTCTGTTATCAGGCTTATCCCTTGTAATCATTTCCATTGTTCCCTTCCCCTCTACCTCACATTAACTCTGTCTCCTCTTCTTGTTGGCTCTATATCTCTCTTTTATCGGGCTTTATCCCTTTTACTTTATTAAATTTGCCATTATCCTGATTTTCTCTGTGCCCTTCTTTTATCAAGCGTTCTTCCTTTTAATTATCACTCTTGCTCTACATCTCTCTTCTATCGGGCCTTTCTCTTTTCTTTTATTATCTGTGCCATTATTCTGACTTGTTTTGTGTCCCTCTTTTAGCAAGCGTTGTTCTTGTTCGTTCTCACCTTTGTCATTCTTCCCTTCCCCCTCTACCTCTTCCTCTTCTGGATTACTTTATATCTCTCTTTTATCAGGCTTTTCTCTGTTCTTTAATTATCTGTGCCATTATCCTGACTTGCTCTGTGTATATATATCTTTTATCAAGCGTCTTACCTGTTCTTTCCAACATACCCAAATGACCTCTAGCATACCTTGATTTTGTTCTTTACCTATCGTTCAACCTGTGGGGGGGGGGGGCACTTGTTACCAGCAGTTTTGCCCTTTGTCTCCTTCATGCACATAGGGGAAAACACATCCTCTAACTTGTACTAATATATAGCAAACGCTGTGTGAAATCGCCTCTTGTTAGCCAGAATAAAAGGGTGCAAGGGGGTCATCATCGTACCATAAAGGCTGATTCCTGGCCTTTATCCCCTAATTATGACCCTTCTCCCTCCACGGTGTTTAATACAAGCGGTGTAAACTGAACCACAACCTGGTGTTTATGTAGGGCAAGTGTGCTCCTCCCCCCCCGACCCCCCCCCTTCTGGCTACTAGTGTGCTCAACCCCCCCCCATTCTGGCTACTAGTAGAATATTGTAAGGGGGGGGGGGGGGGGGGGGGTGGGTGTTTTTCTGGTCCACTTCTCCCTCGTGTTTAGCCCCATTTTGTTTTAATGGGAATGACGTTTGGCTCATTAGTTTGGTGATTTTAAAACTTTACGCCCCGTTTCTTTGTCAAAATTAAGACCTTTCCTGCCATTTAGGTGTCGATTTTTTCCTGGCGAGCGAAAGCGAGCCTGTAATTTTAAGAGTAACCGGCCTTCGGCCGTGACATTTTTCTACCGAAAAATGTACAAATCTATCCTTGATTTTTTTTTTTTTTTTACAAGTTGATGGAGGTCTAGGGAGGAAACTAAATAATATTAAAAACAAGTAAAACAATAAGCAAATAAATAATCAACTTAGAAACTATAAATATACCTTGTTCAGTTTAGGTAGGCCAGAAATGTTGACTCTTGTCCTATGTAACTCAAATGTAAAACTTGCAAACTAAACAAACCAAAACTGGGACAAAGACAATATAAAGTCAAATAAACTTATCAAAATCGCTATGTGGAAACAACGCTTACTAAAATACTCAAACATTACTAAATTAATCGAGTTAATTTTCCTACCAATTAGGAAAAGTCAGGTGGGGAATAGGTGTAACAATTTAAAGCACATTTGCTCTAGCCCTTTTTGAGTTACAGAGGATAGATGTAACGATTTTTGGCCTACCTATAAAGCACAGGGTATAGCAATTAATAGGGTCAAGTCTGTTTGAATAGCCTACCGGTACGGTACATCCTCTAACTTCAGGTAAATATATATCTATGAAATACGGTAACCTCTTGGTAGCCAGAATCAAAGGGAGAAAGGTGTCATCATACCAGAGAGCCTCTTTTATTTTTTTTCATCCATTAACACTACGGTACCTAATCAAACAAAAAATAAAATAAAAATACAAATATAAAGTATAATCTAATCCCCTCTCTCCCCCTCCTATCCTTAACCTTGATCCTGTAATTATCACCTTTCGCCCCCCACGGCTCTAAATATATATTATGGGTTGTAAGGTAAAGCCCAAGGTAATATTTATGTACTTAGTGGATTTTAGGATACACCGAAGTTCAACGTTAAAATTATATTGATCGGTAATGTATAAGGTATTGTTGTAGAATGTGTACAATGAATCTGGTTTTCCATATGTTGTTTTGTTTTTGTCTTGTGTGTGTGTGTGTGTGTGTGTGTGTGTGTGTGTGTGTGTGTGTGTGTGTGTGTGTTCTTTGTTTGCTGTTCGTTTCTTGCTGCCATTTGTCTTCCTGCCTTGCTTTGATATTTCATTTTTGTTTCTCTACTTTTCTCTCTCTCTCTCTCTCTCTCTCTCTCTCTCTCTCTCTCTCTCTCTCTCTTATCCCCACCCCGATCAAGTGGGCTGTGTTGCTTGTGTGCGTCTCTATGTAACTCTACGGAACGCTCCCCTCCTAGTTTGGGCCAACCCCTTCCATCCCAATTGAGTAACGTCCATGTCACATCAATTTCTTTCCAACATTCCCCCCCCCCCCTTTCCTCCAACACTTCCCTCCCTCCTCCCCCCCCCCCCCCCCCCTGCCCTACCCCAATATACCTCACCCTCCCTCCCTCCTAACCGCCACCCCACCCCAAAATCTCAATATCTCTCTCTCTCTCTTAGTGGTTAAGATGTGGAGACACCATCCCCCTTCACTTTTGTGGCGCAGATAGGCCTGGCCCCTGAAGGTTGGGACTGGGAATCCCACCTCCAGAATTTGCTCCCACTTAGGGATCAGCAAGACTTATTTTGCTGATCCTCCCTACCCCTTCAAGGGAGTGTGGGTTTGGCTACTGACTTACTGATTAGCCTATGGTAACTAGCGATTTCGTATCTAATATATAGGAAATAACAACTGCATTTTAGTCTCAATACATTTGTGCTGTGACGTACATGAACATTTGATTGTGTGAAAGGGAAGGAATTAGCGTTGCTGCCCATTTGCAGATATTGATCCATATGATCGAGGTGCCGGTAATAGGCTTAGTTTGTTGGTGGCTATTGGAAATATCGCCACCTGTGTCCGCCATATCCTCTATAAGTCAAAATTGGGTTGGTATTTAGATAAATGTTTAGTAATATTAATAGTTTGAAATATGAAGTGGGTGATGTTAGTATGCAGATAGATAGATAGATAAATGGGTAGATGGATGGATGAATGGATGGACGGACAAATAGATAGATACAGTAGACAGATATACCGGTATATAGATAGATAGATCGATTATTATTGTTAATAGTATTACTGACAACTATTAAACCAAAACTGTACCCACAACAAAAGACAAAGCCAGCCAAAGAGCACTCCGTGAACTATGCAGTGAAGACCCCGTAGACTTATAAACTGCCCTAACATCACTGCCACCTATATCTCAAACACAAACACGAACTTTCTGACCCCCCTCTACCCCCCTCATTCCCTCCTTTCCTCAACCCCTCGTTTTCCCTCCATGCCCCACCCCCCTCCTTCCTCTACCCCTCGTTCTCCCTCCATGCCTCACCTTTTCCCTCCCAATCCCCCTCGTTCTTCTTCCATGCATCCCCCCCCCCCCCATTCCCTCCTTACCCCCACCCCTCGTTTTCCCCTCCATGCCCCCCACACCCTATTCCCTCCTTCCCTCCCTCCCACCCTCGTTCTCCCTCCAAGTCTACCCCCCTATTCCTTCCCTCCCCCACCCAAACCCCCCCCCCCAATTCCCTCCCTCCATCCCTCTACCCATCGTTCTTCCTCCCTCCACCCCCTTTCCAAAGATAGGTCAACCTTTGTACCAGTCAGACATTTTGGAGACTCGAGGAACTTGTATAAGGCTGATATTTTGGGCTAGGTTTGTGTTTGTGTGTGTTTCCCCCCCCCCCCATCCTCTCTCTCTCTCTCTCTCTCTCTGATCCATGCCCAAGCCTCAACTAAGCCTCGGCCCTGGAACCCGCGACCCCCCCCCCCCCTCCCCACCCCAATCCACCTAACCCTCTCACGTGATTGACAGGGCTAGCTTTTGTGACACCCTGGGCCTAGCAATAATTCAGTGTCTCTATGTTAGTGACAGCACCGTATATTACCAGCTGTCTATTGCTTTATGGAGGGATGGTGGCAGTTTACAGGACGAGTGAAAACTTTATCTCCCCCCCCCCTCTCTTTCTCTATCTGTCAATCTATTCTCTCTCTCTCTCTCTCTCTCTATATATATATATATATATATATATATATATACAGTATATATATATATATACGCCCACAGTCATTATCTTTTCCTTGCTGTCGCGTGGTCGGTAGCGGGTCATATATTGCTCTCTCTCTCTCTCTCTCTCTCACACACAAATTCGCGCCGAAACTAAGCCGTATGAGCCGAACCCCCCTCGCCCCACCTCTCTCTCTCTTCCCCCCTTGCCGTGACTGACTGACTGCTTTTAGTGCAATTTCAGCGTCTTTGTCTCGGCATTCCAGCGGCCCCGAGTTATTCCGAGACCCGAGTTTGTGTGTGTGTGTGTGTGTGTATGTGTGTGTGTGTGTGTTGCGCGAAATCCATGAGCTATGAAATCCTTGAGCTACGAAATCCGTGAATCCGGGTGTCAAACGAGGGGCGAATCCATAATTTTCAGTCTTTATTACAGTACGATACGGTACCGGTAGGCCTATATGTAAAGCTAAAATTTTAGTATATAGCTCAAATTATGTATCTGTAAGCTAGATAATAGCCAAAACAATGCTATTTTATGTGAATGTTCTTGTATTAATTTACCTATTCATTCAAGTCTTCAAACAAAATTATTCCGGATTGACAACCTGCGAAATCCGTGTGTAAAGCCACCCCCAAAGCAAGCTCATTAATATCGCCACAGCAAGCTCATTAATTTCGCCACAGCAAGGTCATAAATTTCGTCACATCAAGCTCATTAATTTCGCCACAGCAAGCTCCTAAATTTCACCAGTCACCGATATGACTTGACACCGGGGCCACCTTTAAGCGGTTTACAGTCAGAAAGGCCAAACTCCTAAACGGCCACAAGCAGAACTGTCAATCTTCTTATCTGAGCTTCCTCAATTTAACTAAACCTAACCAAACTTAACCAATCCTAAATTACCTTCATCTAACCTAACCTCACCACACGCAACATAACCTAACCTAAACTAACTATCTAATCTAACCTAACTAAATATAATCTAACATGACCTAAATCAAAATTACTATCTAAATTAACCAAACTTAATCTAAGCGAACTTAACTGAAACTAAATTAATCTAACCTAACTCAACTCAAACTAACATAAATCTAACCTAGCTTAAAC
Organism: Paralithodes platypus; assembly: GCA_032716605.1. NCBI lineage: Eukaryota > Metazoa > Arthropoda > Malacostraca > Decapoda > Lithodidae > Paralithodes > Paralithodes platypus. The sequence goes on from CM064575.1 coordinate 2,328,104, forward strand.
TAACAATCTAAACCAAACCTAACAAACTAACTTATTCAACCCTAAATTAACTTACTAACTTACTCCAACCAACCCTAGCCTTTTCTATCCAAACTAAAATACGGTACAATGTTTTACCGTTTAGCTGTCTGTCTGTCTCGTCATTACTGTTATTAGCTTACTGTCTCTGTTGCATGGTGGCCTAGCCTATTCGTCGGTAGCAGCACATGCATTAGGTGTATTATTTACCGTCTATTTGTTCTCTTTCTCTCTCTCTGGCAGAAATTAACAGTTTTCAGTTGAAGAGAACAGAATGAAAACAAAAGGTGAAGGTATGCATGAAATTTCCTTTCCATTTCTATCTATTCTGTAAATTTCTGGCAATTTCCAAGCTCTGCAAGGTTATTCACTTCTAACGGTTTTCCTCCCACTTAGGGTTGCTATCTCTACTAGGATTATGTCCTGGCCACCTCACAGGGATCACAAGATCTGTGTGACCAGTGTATCTATGTAAAGCGATGTAGGCCTAACTAATAACTATGTAAATCTATGTAAGTAGCTCTAGTCATTATTTCCATTAACTTGCATTCCTGTTGCATGGCTGTTTACGTCGGCGGCGGGTCATATATTGCAGGGTTATTTACCATTCCTCTCTCTCTCTCTCTCTCTCTCACCAACAAAAGGTGACCTGGGACCATATATTTCACGGGGTTTTCTCGCTCCCTGTCTCTCACACACACACACACACACACACACAGTCTTACCAAAAAAAGGTGACTACAAACCATATATCGGTATATATTGGTATCCGCAATATCTAAGCTTAATTTCTTCATATCGAATGAAATATACTAACATTTTCCTACACTTACCCACCCTATTCAACATCTGACAGATATTTATACAGCAAAGAGCAAGCCAAACGTCCAGAAAAAAAAAAACCCGCTTAAAGTGTGCGGTAACTCGGAGTGTGTATATCGTTAGTATTTCTGGGTTTAGTTTAGGGGGGGGGGGGGGGTTGGAATCGACACGTAAATGAGTTAGGCTAAACGTCTTGTAATTGCCAAACTATTTGGTGAAAAAGTCTTAGAGCCACCAAACTAGTGGGACGAAACAGGGGTGATCAAGGTAGGGCACCCACAGCTTAGATAGGGTTAACCCATGCAGTGAGTGAGAGAGTGAGGGTCCGAGCCTGGGGGATGAGACTGTGAAGCACAGAGGCGAGGCGGCTTCAGAGGTGGAATTGCTTCGAGCTGTGAAGCTTCACATGTCTCACTCCCTAGACTGGAGCAAGACCTCACGGGCCTCACCGTGTTCAGCGGTAGAGTGTAAAGGCTATCAGCCTATACCCGAGAGGGAGTAGTTGGAATATAGAAAAAAAAAAAAAAAAAAACATGCAGTACCAGAAACATCCTTTGTATCATATTCTGGCAACTTTTAGAAGGTTTTATTCAGCTTAGGAAAGACCTCTAGTAATAATAAGGCTTCAAACTATATCAACCTACCCTTTTAACTGCCTTACCGCAGATCCTTCATAAACTGCATAACATCGTCTAAATATAGTAAGAATAAAATATAACCCGCGTTGCTGGTACCGGTACTCAAAGGGTACTTGGTCTGCAGGTTGTACTACGTAAAGGACACGGTCAAAAAGTATAGGTACGAAAAGGATAAATAAAGTGTCCAAAATGGTCTACCCCTTAAAAGATATGTTGTTGGTAATAAACCCATCTTATACCAGTTAGAAGGGTAAGTCACTGTCAATATTCTCAATGATCTTATATACCTTATTCACATCGTAATTATCTACCCATTTAAAGGTATATTGGCGGTAATAAACCAATTGAATACAAGGATAGAAACGTGTAATACTATCAACCATGGTTACCTAATCAAGTCAGCTAGATAGTACGGTACGGTAAATAAATGCATAAAATAGCTAAAAAAAACGGCACAATCTCTCTAAAATGGCTCAAATCTTCAGAATATCGCTAGAAATGATGTCGATAGATGTAAAATGTGCCTCTCGACCGAAGGAAATACCTCTAGATCTAGCGGGAAAGTAGCTAATTTGGCAACAATACTATCAACATACCATATGATCTTACATACGGTATATACGCTTTTTCATACCCTTATTACACCCTTGATTTTTAACAGTGTAGCCGAGGATTAAGCCAAAGCCAAAGTTAAGCCGGGACATAAAATGCTTTTCGTTTGTTATACGTTCGATGCCGTGTTTTGTCAGAGGGGGTATTTTGTAGATGAAAGATTAGGCTAGGTTATAGCCGTTTGGTTTTGTCAATAATACATGCATAAATACGTAGCCTACACACTGGTACCGGTACATATTTTTGTTTATTTATTTATTTATTTTTTTGTGGATGAAAACTGCCTGTGACGAGTGCCTCCCTCAGAGTTAAAAGAGTGACTGGGTCAAAATCAAGGAACGTTCCAGCCAAAATACATAAAATATATACACATATTCATACACACATGCATACTGAGATGAGACAAAGCATAAAATTTACCTCTCACTGTAAAAATAGAAAGGTACGGTATGCTAAAGGTAATAAGATAATTGAGTACCCGGTACCGATACATTGATATTCAGTACTTGATGTCACAGAAGAAAAGAAATTCTCGTTTGGCAACTATCTTCCAAACTGTCCGATTCAGTGCATCCTTGTAGTGAATCGCTAAATGATATACATTACATAATGATGCTAAAGACAACATACTTCATTGTAAAACAGTAACATACATTGTAACGGTTTTTACCGTTTTGTTTTTAAACACAAACCTAAATGCAACATAAGTAACACTCCGTTCTTAACATTAATCATCAATTACAAACTCCAATGTAGGCGTACTTGAATAAACTAATGAAAGCATATGGTCCTCCCGGGATTCGAACTCGAGACACCACACCCAGAACATAAGCATCTAAACCATTACACCACCAACACAGTAATCATTAGTATACCCGGTAAGTATTAGCAGTCAGCTGATGAAATACATGGTTGTGGCCAAGCGAAGGGAACAACAGTGGTGGAGGAATGGGAGGAAAGAGAAGAGTATTAGATAATATTATATCATATGTCTCGCATATGATGTAACATACATCATACATCATACATCAACAGGTGTGGTGGAGTGGTCATGCCACTGGATTGGTAATCCAATGGACCCGGGTTCAAATCCCGATATGTCAATGGGAAGATATTATTGGGATTGAATTTGTGCTGTACCTAGTATCAGTGCATTACCACAAAGCCCACCGAAATGCCAAACAAATACCCTCGTTGTTCCCTGATTAAATAACACTGTATGAATATTCCCATATTCAAAATATGTTACAGGGGGACAATGCCTAGTGAGTTCACTGCTCAATAGGTGGCGTTCTGAGAGTGAGGGTCTGAGTCTGGAGGGTGAGACGGTGAAGCACTTGAGCGAAGCAACCGGCCGCTTCAGAGATGGAGCTGCTTCGAGCCATGATGGATGCTTCGCATGTCTCACTCCCCAGACTGGAACAAGACCTCACGGGCTTCACCGTGTTGGGCGGTGGAATGTGCAGGCTCTCAGCCTATGCCCGAGAGGGAGTAGTTGGAATATAGAAAAAAAAAAAAAAAAAAATATATATAGCAATGTTGTTATGTCACGTGTATAGGTTTGCAGTACTAGGCACATGTGAACAATGAGCACCCTGAACGTAGGTATAAAGGAACATTATTGTAGAGAATATACGAACATAATGTCAAGGGAAGGAAAGGGGAGGGAGATATCTGGCGTGTGTGACGAGCTTGAATTCCTTGGCCTCCCTTGACATTATTATAGTTTATGCTTTACAATAATCTACACCTAAGTTCAGGGTACCGGTACTCATTGTTCACATGTGCCTAGTGCTGCAAACCTATAAATATATGACGTAACAACATTGCTTTATATGGGAGGTATATGGTATTATTATCTAGCACCCTCCTCCTTCCTCCACCACTGTTTCGTTCCCTCATCGGATATCACCCTCCCCTTTCCCTCCCTTGACAATATGTTCGTATAATAATTATTCTCTACAATAATGTTTCTTTATACCTACGTTCAGGGTGCTCATTATTCACATGTGCCTAGTACTGCAAACCTATACACGTGTAACATAACAGCATTGCTTTATATGAGAGATATACTGTATGGTACCGGTACCGTATCTATCACCCTCCTCCTCTTTCCTCCCTTCCTCCACGACTGTTTTGTTCCCTGCGCTCGGCCACAACCATGTATTTCATCAGCTGACTGCTAATACTTATGTTTTATTTAGGTTTGTGTTTATTAGAAAACAGGTAAATACAATATATTTTACTGGTTTACAATGAAGTCTCTTGTCTTTAGCATCATTGTATATATTTTTGCTATTCATTACAAGAATGCACTAAATCGGATAGTTTGGAGGACGGTTGCCAAACGGGAATTTCTTTTATCCCGTGATATCAAGTATAGTGATACATACCTTTTGGATTACTGCCAATATACCTCAATAAAGGTAGGACTATACAAGATCATTGAGTATATTGATAGTGATATAGCCTACCTTTCTCTCCTTGTATTAAACGGGTACCGGTAGCCTATAGACCTAGCCCTCCCAATATACCTAATAATACCGATACACAAGATAAATGGATATATTGATCGTTATATTCCTTTCTATCCTTGTATTAAACTACTCCCAATATACCTAATACTAACGGTACACAAGTTAATTGGGTATAGCCTATTGGCTATTGCTAGTGATATACCTTTCTATCCTTGTATTAAATGGGTATAGTCCTCCCCATATACCGTACCTAATAATACCGATACACAAGATAAATGGATATATTAATCGTGATGTGTATCGGTACCTTTCTATCCTTGTATTAAACGGGTATATTAGGCTACTCCCAATATTCCTAATAATACCGGTACACAAGATAAATGGGTACGGTATATTGAGTGATATTACTGATATACCTTTCTATCCTTGTATTAAACGGGTATAGTACTCCCAATATACCTAATAATAACGGTCCACAAGATAATTGGGCATATTGATAGTGATATATCTTTCTATCCTTGTACTAAACGGATACCGTACCAGTATATGACTGCTAATAAACCTAATTAACAAGTTATACAAGATAATTGCGCATATTGAAAGTGATGCAAGTTTCTCTTCTTACATTAAACGGGTAGCCTATAGGCTTACTACTGCCGATAGGACTATCCTTTTTTTTCCTAAGCGCATGAAGGAGACAAAAGGCAAAGCTGCCCGCAATAAGTGTCCCCCTCAAAGTTGAAAGTTAAAAATATTTGTATAGCCTACTTTTAATTTATTTATCTGTTTTATGTATTTATTTATATATTTATATTTATATTGGAAATTAGTTTAGTATAGGCATAGTGAAATAAATAAGAAAGGGTAGCCTACCAGTACACTATTATGGACACTTTAAATACCCTTTTCATACTCATAATATTTAGAGTGCAGATGCAACTTCACAACATCCTGCTGAAGCCAGTGTCACACTAGCACATTTTCCGGCAATTTTCAACGAGCAAGTTTTTTCCCGTAATATTTTGAGGCCCTTTCATATTGGAATCGACAGCTAGCCAGACTTAAATATGATTTTAAGAGCTTGAAATAATCTACAACTATAATTCAGAATAAGAGACCACAATTGCCGGAAAAAGCGCTCGTGTGACACCACCTATTTACTGCAGTCGAGAAAAACGCTCCTGTGAACCAGATTGGACTAGCGTCGTTTTTGTCGTTTCTTTTTTGTTTTCGTGTTTTTCGGTACCAGTAATCCTCTTTGTCAAGTCTTGTTACACGGATAATTAATCCGCGTTTCCCTTCAGGCACGGATAATTGAATTAAAACACATGCACAAACATACAAACAAAAAAATATAAACACAAATGACGGAGTACATTAATCTGTACAAGCTGGAATTATACATGCTTACGAGTACGTTTTTTGTGTTCTAAACCTAAATAAAACTAGCCAGGTCAAACCAAACCAAACCTAACTTACCTAACCTAACCTCTGATAGCCTACTTAACCTTACCTAACCTAGTATAATCTATCTTAACCTACAGTAGCTTACTTAACCTAACCTAAAACCCTCTGTGTTTAAGTACGGTACGGTACTTTAAATATGTGTGTACATTTACTCCCTTCTGTACCAGCGACGTCATCATATTAATTTTGTTCTAGCTATTATTACACGATTTTGTGCAGTTTAAGCAAGATCTGTGGTATTAAAAAGGGTTAAGTGAGATAGTTCGGAAGCTGTTAATTACTGGAAGCCCTTATTAAACTAAATAAAATCGTCGAATAATAGTCAGAATAAAGTTAGAAGGATGTCATCGGTATTGAAAGTGTTAAACTGTGGGCACAATCTACTTCTATACATAAACCTATAAATACAGTATTAGCCTATGGAATATGTACCAGTACCCATAACCCAGCAATGCTAGTACACGCGCGCACACACACACACACAAACGAATGTATTGTTACTTTTAGACATTTCTCACTGCCAAAATTAATGGATATGAAAAGGATAGTAAAAGTGTCCATAATAATATACGGTACACATTTTTTAAAGCTATAATTGTATTAAATAAGACAGACAGATACGGTATATATAATATATATATATATATTTTATATATTTTATATATTGTATGTGCCTCTGGTTGGTCTCACTTTCAATTACTTATGATACCCCCCATCCCCCCGGGGGTATCTCTAACACTATAATATTTCTCGTGTTTTCCTACCCCCCCCCCCCTCTCTCTCTCTCTCTCTCTCTCTCTCTCTCTCTCTCTCTCTCTCTCTCTCTCTCTCTCTCTCGTAGTAGTAGTAGTAGTAGTAGTACCGGTATGTACATTATTACCCGGTACTTATTATAACATCAGTATTAGTTACTATTGGATCTTCTATAGCCTACTCTTTCACACACACTCAATTTCAATCTTTCTTTCTATCCCCCCCCCCCCAACACACACACACACACTTATTACCCCACATATTATGGTCTAAACGGAACATATTATCGGATATTCTTGTTTCCTCCATCATCTTGCTAAATTCATGCATTATTTTGAATCATCTATCATACGAGATCACGGATTTGGCTGACAGTTTATTTAGACGTCTAGGCGGTTCGTTCAGCTTTAGATTATGTATATATTCAGTGTGTGTGTGCATATTACCATAAGTCACTTACTGTCACTGGTAATTACTAATTAAGGCCGCGTCCCATACAGTACGTCAAGACACGACAACGGCCGATGTTAGCCGATTTAACAACTTTTTGCCGAATCGACACGTTTGACACGAGGCTCGCCAGACAAGGACAGCCGCACGTCACTCACACGTCAGTCACACGTCACTCACGACACATTTACGTCTGCCACACGTTAACTCGTGACCCTATTAAGATGTCAGTATGACACACACGTCCGCGCAACACGTTCACAGTACGCTAAGTTGGATGTTGATAGGATGTTAGTCGTCTGCCAGACGAGCAGCATACAGTATGTGCTGCGCAAGTGTGTCGCACGATACATACGTGTGTCATCCGACAGGGTCGACTCCTACGACAGAAGCACGACCAAGTACCCAACCCTATATAAAGGTCGGGGGCGTAGACCCCACACAGTCTACCCATAGGTGGGCACTAACGCGATAAAGTAAAGGGATAATGTAACGCGTTAACGATTTCGGGTTAACGTTTATCGGATAATTTTGTTTCCAGCTTTAACGAATTAACGGTAACTCATACTTTTTGTTCCAAAATAGCGATAATCGTTAATTAACCCGCTGAGTGCCAGGGACGCATATATACGTCCTCGCCGAAAAAAAATCGTAGCAGCGAAACGACTACACCTATGGCTTTCATATTTTTACCAAATGTACCTAACCCTTTAGGCTACCCACCACAAAAATCCCAAATCCCTCCTCCCACCCACTCGCTGACTGTCGGTCCCGTCAGAAGGAAAAAATTTGAAAATCTGTGGCAGCGAAACGACTGCACCAATCGGTTCCATATTTGTGTGACAAGTCCCTTACCCTTCTGTCTTCCCCCCACCACACCCCCAACTGCCTCCCACCACCCACTTCTAGCGTATCCGTACGAAGAAAAGGAAAAAAAGGAAAATCCGTGGTGGCGAAACTACCTCACCAATCTGCTTCATATGTGTAACACAAGTCAATTACCCTTCTACCTTCCCCCAACCAACCCCAAAACCACCCTCCCACCCATACATTCCGATACCATAAAAGTCTCTGTAGTCTAGTGTCTTTTCAGCTACTTTTGGGACCATCGGGGACCTGATTTCTGGCAAAAATGGACAAGGGGAGTGTTTTTTTTACCATTATCCTTCCTTTCCCTCCCAACTTGATAGATTAAGCAAAAAAAAAAAAAAAAAAATCTGGCACTGGCAGAAGCACACCGTCAAAATTGGCTGGCACTCAGCGGGTTAATTGCCAAACAGGCAGAAATCCGCAGAATAGTCAATAAATAGGTAAACTAAAAGCCGAACCGAACCCTCGTAATGGCAGGTGTTTTTTTTTTCTAATAAAATAATGATAGCATTGCTGCATTTAATATTTGTTATTTAAAATATGATAAATATGCATATCTTCGATAAATAACGATACTAACGAAGTAACGATATCGTTATCGAAAGGATCGGATTGGTTGTCTGTTTTTAGGGAGGCCATGTACGCAGCTCTAAAACTCACCATCTGCGCATGCGTGTATATTTATGCCCAGCCCCCGAAAAATAAATATATTAGATTAACCTAACCTAACCTAACCTAATATATCCCCTCGGAATGGATATATTAGGTTAGGTTAGGTTAGGTCAATCTAATATAGCCTAGGCTAGGGCTACTAATGATTTCTGATGGAAATACGTATACGTATAGCTAATACACGTATCCTCAGTCCGCGTTTACCCTATTCCGCGCCGAGGGGTCAAAAAGGTACTCAAAATCCCTAAAACACGTATTGACCCTACAATACACGAATCACGGTTGAAGAGTGGTGTAAAAATTATTTTTTTTGTATTCTGCGCCACCCTTCCCTCCCTACCGCGCGCGCACACCCTTCGGCGCCGGGAAGACGGTGACGTCACGAGGCCATTGTGGGAGACGCTTCCAGGCTTCCTTCTCAGTCCCGATATCCTTCAGTGTCCGTGACTTGACCAAATGACCAATTTATTGTGTAACATCCGCCTTCCTACACCCTTCAACAACTTACAAATGCCTAGGAAGAATAAACTGGTGAAGGTGCTACTGCGATCGGGAAATCCATGGGTTTATCCGGGGTCGGGGTCGGGGACGGGGCAAGTGACAGTGACGGGGCCGGGCAGCCTAGGCCTAGCTGAACTCGACCTGTCGTGGGGGTCTGCCTCGGAGCCCCCACTCTTCTCACCTACTTACAGCATTTAATTTTAATGTAAGGAATGACTTTTGTTTATGTTTCTATTATTGTGTATGCTTGGTTGTCCAATTAGTATTGATTTTGATCAAAAATTACCATCAAATGTGTTTGGAAATGCGGGCTGCCGCCCATATGTATTTTCTCCATGATCGAGTAACATCGTGTAAATAAATCGGCTCTATTCGAGTTGATCTGGAACTGGACGGGGTGCCCGCCGACAGGTCCGTGAAGTCGGCCAATAATTAGTGTATGCACTATTTTTCAGCCGACTGTTTTTGATGGTCGGGGAAAAAAAACGTTAAATTTTGGACGTGCTGCTGACGTATGTCGATCGGTTTTCGGACGTGCATCAATCGGTTTTGACGTACAATAATCGGGAATTAATCGGGCATAATGTTCGAACCAGACTATAGTAAGCTCGACACGACCATGACATGACAAACGCCCGACTAAAAACAGGGGAGGCGATGTACGTAGCTCTAAAACATGACGTCACTCACCATCTGCGCATGCGTGAGAATCTAGGCCCCCCCTTGGCCCCGCCCCTCACCTTCGTTGCGTTTAAATATACCCTTCAAACCATATCACCCAGATCTCTCCGTAGCTCACTCGGTATGGCACCCGCCCGTCACTGAGGAAACCAGGGATAGATTCCACTCTTCGTTGGTATATTTTGTATTTGTTTATTTCGTTATATTTGTTATTTTGATTATTTTTGTTATATTTTAGGGTTAGATTAGGTTAGGTTAGGTTAATCTAATCTAATATAATAGTTGTACATTTGAGGGGCTGGGCCAAGATTCTCACGCCTGCGCAAATGGTGAGTGACGTCATGTTTTAGAGCTACGTACATAGCCTCCCGCGGTTCACCATAGATAACTAATAAATTAAGTTACATTCGTCGCGTTCAGACACATGCTTCTATCTGGCCCTTGCGTCTCCCCCTGACATTTAACCTAAAAAATCGACTAATGGCCAAACTAGTATCGAATCAAAAATAATTATTCCGTTCGCCAGTTCAATGTGCAGTATCATATATTGGATGTTGTGCAAGTAGTTATACTGAAAAACAAGTAGATTTAGCGGTAGGAATTTAGGCGCATCCTTCTGCGCAGGTACGGGAGGAAGATGGAGTATGGATGCACAGTACCACGCCAAACTCCAGATATGTTTTGTTCCTGTGTATGAGGGAGACAAAAGGCAAACCTGCCTGTAACAAGTGTCTCCCCCACAGTTGAGTGATTGATAGTCGCTATATTAAGTGTAGTGAAATGAATAGGAGGAGGAAGAGACCTGCTCATGCGTGGTCATCTCCTTCGATACAATTTTTACTAAATTTGATTGTATTACCAAACATAGCCAAACTAACCTAATGCAATAAGACAAGTAAAAATACATCGCATTCCGATGTATCGTGATTCGGCGCAAATGTAGTGGCACCCTGCGTGGGAGTTATGGGAGTGGGGAAGAGGAGGGTGAAGTTCGGTTTGGCAACAAGGGAAAAAGATGGGAAAGGAGGGTGGAAGGGCAGAGGAGGGAAGGGGAATAGGGATGGCTGCAAGGGAGGATGTGAGGCTAGTACCCTGTTCCACTTAGCGCTTGAACACTAACCTCTATAACTCACAAACGACTAGAGTAATTAGGCTAATGTTTCTATCGTTTTGGATCAGGGAATAGGTGTGAAAATGTACAGCCCATTTGCTCTAGCCCTTTTTGAGTTACAGAGGTTAGGGTTCACGACTTCTAGCCTACCTATTTGGAACGGTATAGTGGAGGGGAAGGGAATAAAAGACCGACGCTTGTACTCTTAACCCCTTCTGTACCGGCGACGTCATTTTAATTTTATTCTAGCTATACTCGGACGATTTTGTGTAGCTTAAGAAGGATCTGTGGTAGTAGAAAGGGTTAAGTGAGATAGTTCGAAGCCTGTTAATTGCTGGAGGCCCTCTTTAAACCGAATATAATCGTCTAATAGTAGCCAACATAAAGTTAAAAGGACGACACCGGTACTGAACGGGGTAAACACTTCCCTTACTTCGCAATAACTTCGAAATAACTTGATAAGTTGACCACTTGCGAGTTTCATGCTTCTAGGAAGTTGGAGCTGTAGATATCGATATCAAGCAATATTACCAGCCAAAATACAGTCGTAGTACATACTTAAACACTAAAACCCAATCCATCATACTTTCTATCCATCAGAAACCTATATTATTATTGTTTTATGTCGATGATTATGGCTCCAACTTCCTTATAGCCTGAAACTTGCAAGTGGTCAAGTACGTTACCTTAGAAATAGGAATGCTACTACTATTTCAGGCTATCAGCTATCCTATTCCTCGAAGACAAACCAACCCAACCCACCCCAACGAGCAATTTGGTTCACCAGCAATGTGGGGTAAAACCACCTGGCTTGGTCGTTCTGAGCACTTATCTCTCTCTCTCTCTCTCTCTCTCTCTCTCTCTCTCTCTCTCTCTCTCTCTCTCTCTCTCTCTCTCTCTCTCTCTCTCTCAGGTGTCTACGCTGTAAGCCTATGTTGGTCGAGTGGATAGCACGCTCACAAGTGAATCTGCTTGACCTGGGTTCGATCCCAGCCAAGGCGAACATATTAAGTGAGTGTAGTAGTACGTCCTAGCGTGTCTCACATGCTCGCACCAAATCGGGGGACATCTCGACGACGTATACAGACTAATAACACACATAAGAAAGCCACTCCAACAGCTTCCTCTCTCTCCAACACCCCTTCTTCCCTTTCAACACTTCGAAAAGTAGATATGAGGTGCTGTTACTAAGGCTTATCCCTCAATGCCTTCACCTATGTCCAGAGGTAAAGAGGTAAATGAATCAAACCTAAACTTACACTACTACTCCAGACTATATAATATCCTATTCTTCCAAGACAAACTAATGCAAGCTAAACCAACAATACTACTCCAGACTATCAACCATCCTATCCTTCCAAGACAAACTAACCCAATAAATACTTACACTACTACTACCCCAGCCTATCAACTATCCTATTCTTCCAAGATAAACTAACCCAAAACAAACTTACACTACTATTCCAGACTATCAAGTATCCTATTCTTCCAAGACAAACTAATGTAAGCTAAACCAACAATACTACTCCAGCCTATCAACCATCCTATTCTTCCAAGACAAACTAATGTAAGCTAAACCAACAATACTACTCCAGCCTATCAACCATCCTATTCTTCTAAGACAAACTAATGTAAGCTAAACCAACAATACTACTCCATGGTGATGGGCTGGTCTATCAGAGTGAGAACTGAGCGATCTCTGCCATACCCATAGCTTACTCTGACTGTTCCTTTAACTTATATATTTTCTAGATCTCAAGTGACGGCGTCTTTTCCGTGGATTGACCTCCCAATCTACCAAGATTGGAAGCCAAAGCGTCACATTTTTCCCTTGCCCCTCAACTTTCTCTTCATAATTGCTGAGGGGCACAGGGCCCTGGGTGGGGCTTTGGTTTCCCGGGCGTTTCCGCACCCTCCTCAGCTCCCCGCCATGGAGTGGCTTCGGTCACCCAGGCTTTATTGTGGTCGGCAGGGAAGGTTCTGTGGGGGCGCTCGGTTATGGCCTTGGAATTGCTCGGGGCCTTGGGGCTGTTCGGCCAGGCAGGTTGGGGAACAACAACAACAACAACAACAACAACAACAATACTACTCCAGACTATGAACTATCCTATTCTCCTTCCCCAGCGTGTAGCCTGAGCATGGACCACGAGTACGACTACTACTACGACCATCTACCGGAGTACGACTATCCTGAAGAAGACGTAGGACAGGACCCCCCGACCTTCCTGGCCCGCGAGCAGACCTTTACTGTGGAGGTGGGGCAGTCCGTCATCATACCCTGCGATGCTCAGAACCAAGGTGGGTGCTGGTGTAATACTGTAGATATAATAGATAGATAGATAGATAGATAGATAGACAGATATATATATATATATAAAGATAGATAGATAGATAACAAGTTAGATAGATAGCTAAAAAGTTAGATGGATAGATAGATAGATATATATAGAATAGAGAGATGGATAGATTGATTCCCTGCAATGCTCAGAACCAAGGTGGGTGTGTTGGTGTAAACAAAAAAGTAGAAATACAGTAGATAGATAGATAGATAGATATTAGATAGCTAGATACATTAATATTTGCTATATAGACATTATATTTTTGTTTTATAGATAGATAGAAAATTCGTAAAGATATATGAGAAACGATCAACGTATACAAAGGTGACATTGACGAATCATACAACCAATATGCTTCTAAGTCAGTTTCAGAGAGTAGACATGGGTTTAATTCATGGTCATCACTATTTGCTTACTCACCTCCCTCCCTCCCTCCTCTCACGTCACCTTAATGCTCGCTCTCTCTCTCTCTCTCTCTCTCTCTCTCTCTCTATTTATATATATATATATATATATATATATATATATATATATATATATATACAGTATATATATATATATATATATATATATATATATATATATATATATATATATAACTATCTATCTGTCTATCTGTGTAGCTTTTTATGAAATACAGAATTGAGTCTAGTCTTTCTATCTATTTATCCATCTATCTACCTATGTGTCTGTCTAACGCTTGCACACTCTCATTTACTCTCACGCTCTCTCTCACACACACACACACTCTCTCTCTCTCTCACACACACACTCTCTCTCTCGCTCACACTATCTCTCTCTCTCCCTCGCTCACTCTCTTAACCCCTTTGACTGCCGTTCCCCAGGGGCTGAAAGATCAGGTAAAGAGAGAAAGGTCAGCAAAGGAAAAGACGTGAACGGTGAAAGCGGAAGAGTGTAAAAGAGGGAGCAGGAAAAGGAGAAAAGGAAGAAGCAGAGGAGGAGGCGAAAGAGGAAGAGGAGGAAAATAATAAAGGTGAGAAGGAGAAAGATGAGAGAGGAGGAGGAGAAAGAGGAAGAGGAGGAAAATAATAGATGAGAGAAGGAGAGATGAAAGAGGACGAGAAGGAGAAGGGTAACAAAAGGAAGGGGAGGAGGAGAAAGGGGGGGCAGAAGAAGGAAGAGGAAAAAGATGAAAAAGAGGAGAAGGAGGAAACAGATGAAGAAAGAAGAGGATAGGAATAGGGGGGGGGGAGATAGATGAAGAAAGAAGAGGAAGAGGAGACAGATGTAGAAAGAAGGGGAGGAGGAGAAAGGTGAAGTCTGAGGTGGAGAAAGAAGTGGAGGAGAAAGATGAAGAGGAAAAAAGAGAAAACTAATTAGAAGAGGAGAAGGAATAAAGGAAGAGGAAGAATATAAGAGAAAACTATGATAAGAAACAAGAAAGAAAGAGAAGGGAGAAGAAGAAAGGTGAAAAACAGAAAGAAGAGGGCTAAGAAAGGGAGGAAGAGAAATATGTAAAACAGGAGGAGGAGGAGAACACGAAAAGAGGAAGAGGAAGAGGAAAGAAGAGCAGTGGGAGAAAGGTGAACAAGCGAAAAAGGAGGAATAGAGAGAGAAGGAGGAGAAATATGAAAAAGCGAAGAAGGAGGAATAGAGATAGAAAGAGAAGGAGAAATAAGAGAGAAATAGAAGGAGTCATGGTTGCTCTTGACATTGCTGGAGCCTTTGATTCAGTCTGGCAAGGAAGGCTGATTGCTAGTCTCAAATCACTGGGAATTGACGGCAACCTACTGGCTATATGAGAAGATAGATATATGAAGATACAGGAGATATATAAAGATAGATATATGAAGATACAGGAGATATATAAAGATAGATATATGAAGATACAGGAGATATATAAAGATATAAGTATGTCGGTAGTAATACAAGGGGAGGAGGCTACACCTTACCCTATCACTTCCGGACTTCCTATGAACACCTTGCAGCATAGGAGAAATTATGGAGGCCTGCCAGTGTTCTACAAGGTTAATGTGATGGAGGTGGAGCACCTGTCACAACTACGCCCAGCCACAATATCCTCCCGTCTGCTACATTAGCGCAATTCAAACATCCAGTGGAGCAGCTTTCATAGTGCCTCCACCACATACCACCCACTTCTAACATTCTTTCACAGACTGTATGATTACTCATATATATGGAACAACTTAAGCTGTAATGTTTATATTTTTCAACTTAACAATGTGCAAGCATTTAAAGAACAAATTCGTGCATTCCTAATAATAAGAAATATGTAAATAAATGACTATAGTATTAACCCCTACTGTACCATAGGGAACTACCATAAATTCCCCCTCTCCCCCAGTCCCAAGCAATGTGGCCAAAATGGCAAGATATAGAAACCTCCCACCTCAAAAGATCGAGGAATACTGCCTCTCCCAGCCTGTAGAGGATTGGATATAAACTGAGAAGTGTTGCCAACTCTAGAGCAGTGCTCAAACGGTCGTGGTACCAGGCACTGGCTGATACTGGCAGTTACAAGGATCGTATATTACTGGCGGCTCTGCCGTCGCTGCAACTGGGGAGTGATTTATCTACTGACGGCTCTCTGCCGTCGCTGATACTGAACGGGTCAAGATATTCAGCGTATTATTGATTGTGCCTATACAAAAAATACATCAACTCTCCCAAATATAAAGATGGTTGGCTTAAAATCACTCCCCATCAAATACATTCACCCACCCTTCTACCCACCACCATCACAATGCCCCCCACATCTCTCTCTGATCCACCACCCTCGGGGCCCTCTTCCCTTACACTTATTTCACTTTATACCTGACCCTTTTAACTCACAATTCACGCCCTCCTCTGTCCTCTTATATTTCCTCTTTCCTCTTCCTGTCCTTTCTTCTTCCTCCTCTGTCCTCTCCCTCTCTTCTTTTCCTCTTCTTTATTCTTTATCCTCTCCATCCTCTGTCCTCTTTAATTATTTCTTACTCTTTCGTCTTCCTCTCTTCTCATCTTTCTTCTCCATTCTCACCTGTCATCCGTTTTTGCTGTGTCCTCGTACTATCCGCTTTCGTGTCTTTTCTTTCTTTTTCCTCCTCCTCTCTGCTCTTCCTCTTCTTTTTTCTACATCCTCTCCCTCGTCTTTCCTCCATATTTTCATATATTTCTTCTTTCCTCCTCTCCTGTCTTCCTCCCTCACTTCTTCTACGTCTTGGTCTCTCTCTCCCCAAAGGTTGTATGCCAAAAGAAACCCTTGTTATTATTATTCCTTGTGTGGCACAGAAGCAAGACAGATATGAATATGTGATAAGGTATTACAGCTACAGGATATATAGAGGCACATAAATATGAATTTTGGATCATATATAGTTTAATTAATTTCATTGGGGGTGTTTGGTGTTGTGGTGAAATTAATAAAATATAGATTATTTGGTAGTATGATAAAGAAATTAATGGTGCTACATCCCGTTTTAGACAATCTCGAGGTGCAAGATCCACCACAGATGGTTGCGGAAATCTGATAGGTTCACTTTGTTCACTTTGGCTCTGCGAAGACCTTTATTTTTAGTGTTCAATGTCGAAGTGTCAGCCGTTGAGTAGTGCGTCAAAGGCTCCGGAGAAAACAAAACTCAATTTTGCAAAACACAGCCAAATTAGGAATTAAGGGGATTTTTTTTTTCTTTTCTGGACCACCTGATCTCTCATGTTTAGCCCCATTAGTATTGAGATTTTAAGAAGTTTGGCCCATTAATTTGGCGATTTTAAGACCTTTCACCCCATTTCTTTGTAAATTTTAAGACCTTTTGTGCCATTTAGGTGTCAATATTTTCCTGGTAAGCGGTAGTGAGCCTGCAATTTAAGGGGAATTATCCTTTGGACGGGGCATTTTCTTTTTTGTTCTTATCTCTTGATTTTCACCATCAAATCTGAAACACCTTGGTGCAGTGTTCTAGTCTTCAACATACTCCAGATAAAAATTAGTGTTGCATTTTGATAATATACCTAACCTAGTTTAGGCCATTTCTTTGCGGAGTTAAGAATAAGTAAAAATCACGAATTTCACGAAAAAAAATACTGGATACGATTGGCACGAAAGTTCAAAGCTGGCCGGGCGACGAGGGCTGACTATATGATTTACATTACCAGGCAACCACAAACTGAGAGAAAAGAGAGAGAGAGTGAGAGTGAGTGAGAGAGAGTACAAAGGAGTACAAAGGAAATCAAGCAACAACAGGTCTAGTGACCCTTCTAGGCTGCTTGTCCTCCAAAACACTGAGGATCAGGTGTCCAAACAGTGGTTTAGAGTGGGTAAGGGAACATTGGAAAGGGAACTACTGCCCTGCCACTAACGTGGCAGGACTAGGAAGTTAGTAGGGGACATATGGGTTAGTAACTGAGGGGAGGATAAAATAAAGTTATTCATTTACAAACGCGGTCAGTCGCGGGTTTGATGCGAGATATTTGTCTAGGCGAAATTTAAATGAATCAACGGTGCTGCAGTCTATAACGTCTCGGGGAAGCCCATTCCACAAGTTGACAACTCGATTGAAGAAGAAATTCTTAGATTCGTGTGAGTTAAAAGATTTACCAATAATTTTGCAACCGTTTCCCCGCGTGTAATTAGATTGGTCGATAGTGAAGTACTTACTACAGTTCATATTGTCGATGCCTTTGATGATTTTGAACACTTGAATTAAGTCACCTCTTAATCTGCGCTGGGTTAAAGGAAATAGATTTAATTCTCTAAGACGCTCTTCGTATGGTTTGTTCTTTAGGCTAGGTATCATTTTGGTAACTCTACGTTGAACTCGTTCTAGCTTGTTTATGTCTTTTTGGTAATAAGGGCACCAGCATTGAACGCAGTATTCCAGAAGAGGGCGGACTAAGGAATTGTAAAGGGTTAGGATTACGTCTTTGGATTTATGCTCAAATGATCTGTCTATAAAGCCAATTATTTTGTTTGCCTTCTTAACAACTTCTAAACATTGTTGACTCGGTTTTAGGTTACTCGATATTGTTACTCCCAGATCGGTTTCTCTGTTTACATTCTTAAGCTGAGTGCCATTCATCGAATAGTTTGCTTTCTCATTTAGGTATCCGATATGTAGTACTTTACATTTATCCGCATTGAAACTCATTTGCCAAATTTGGGTGAGTGAGTGAGTGAGTGAGAGAGAGAGAGAGAGAGTAAAATGGTAAATAACCCTGCAATATGACCCGCTGCTGACGTAAACAGCCATGCAACAGGAATGCAAGATAATGGAAATAATTACTAGAGCGACTTACATAGATTTACATATATACACTCGTCACACAAATTCTTACGATCCCTGCGAGGTGGCCAGGACTTAATCTTAATTAAAAAAGTTTAAAAAATAATTATATCGTTGAAACCGCAACGGCAAGACGAATCCAAATATGTAATAATATTGACAAGTCAAAATTCGACCAAAATCAAGGATTTGCCCAAGTTTTTTTGGAAAATAT
Organism: Paralithodes platypus; assembly: GCA_032716605.1. NCBI lineage: Eukaryota > Metazoa > Arthropoda > Malacostraca > Decapoda > Lithodidae > Paralithodes > Paralithodes platypus. The sequence goes on from CM064575.1 coordinate 2,346,972, forward strand.
ATTTTCGATTCTGGGCGAATAGCGGGGTGAAACTGAAATCTACGACCATGTCTAGAAGCAGATCGGCGAGAACAAACGAATGGCATCAGTTAGAATTCTCTAGGACTTATAGTTTGGGCTACAGAGGACTTTTAAAGTCCAAAAAACGGTCCCCTGGGCCCTCCAGGAAGGCCACTCAAAATCTAAATCCTAAACTAATGGTCCGATTTAATTCTGTTTGCGCCATTCGATTCAGCTTGCCAAAGTGTACTTATGGTATAAATTTAAACAAAATCCGTACATAAATAACTCGTCTATGGAGTTTTTAAACTTTAAATTAGGCCTATTGGGCCTAATAATTGGTCAAAATTAAAAAAATAATTATACCGTTGAAATCGCAACGGCGAGACGAATCCAAATATGTAATAATATTGACTAGTCAAAATTCGACAAAAATCAAGGATTTACCTGGGAACCCAAGTTTTTTTGGAAAATATATTTTCGATTCTGGGCGAATAGCTGGGCGAAAATGAAATCTACGACCATGTCTAGAAGCAGATCGGCGAGAAAAAACGAATGGCACCAGTTAGAATTATCTAGGACTTATAGTTTGGGCTACAGAGGACTTTTAAAGTCCAAAAAATGGTCCCCTGGGTCCTCCAGGAAGGCCACTCAAAATCTAAATCCTAAACTTATAGTCCGATTTTAATTATGTTTGCGCCATTCGATTCAGCTTGCCAAAGTGGTATAGTGGTATAGGGAGATAGATGAAGAAAGAAGAGGAAGAGGAGACAGATGAAGAAAGAAGAGGAGAAAGATGAAGAAAGAAGGGGAGGAGGAGAAAGGTGGAGAAAGAAGGGGAGGAGAAAGATGAAGAGGAAAAAAGAGAAAAATATTTAGAAGAGGAGAAGGAATAAAGGAAGAGGAAGAATATAAGAAAAAACTATGATAAGAAACAAGAAAGAAAGAGAAGGGAGAAGAAGAAAGGTGAAAAACAGAAAGAAGAGGGCTAAGAAAGGGAGGAAGAGAAATATGTAAAAGAGGAGGAGGAGAACACGAAAAGAGGAAGAGGAAGAGGAAAGAGAAGAGAAGTGGGAGAAAGGTGAACAAGCGAGAAAGGAGGAATAGAGAGAGAAGGAGGAGAAATATGAAAAAGCGAAGGAGGAATAGAGATAGAAAGATAAAAAGGAATAAGAGAGTAATAGAAGGAGTCAGGGTTGCTCTTGACATAGCTGAAGCCTTTGATTCAGTCTGGCAAGGAGGGCTGATTGCTAGTCTCAAATCACTGGGAATTGACGGCAACCTACTGGCTATATGAGAAGATAGATATATGAAGATACAGGAGATATATAAAGATAGATATATGAAGATACAGGAGATATATAAAGATAGATATATGAAGATACAGGATATATATAAAGATAGATATATGAAGATACAGGAGATATATAAAGATAGATATATGAAGATACAGGAGATATATAAAGATATAAGTATGTCGGTAGTAATACAAGGGGAGGAGGCTACACCTTACCCTATCACTTCCGGACTTCCTATGAACACCTTGCAGCATAGGAGAAATTATGGAGGCCTGCCAGTGTTCTACAAGGTTAATGTGATGGAGGTGGAGCACCTGTCACAACTACGCCAGCCACAATATCCTCCAGTCTGCTACATTAGCGCAATTCAAACATCCAGTGGATCAGCTTTCATAGTGCCTCGACCACATACCACCCACTTCCAACGTTCTTTCACAGACTGTATGATTACTCTTATATGTGGAACAACTTAAGCTGTAATGTTTATATTTTTCAACTTAACAATGTGCAAGCATTTAAAGAACAAATTCATGCATTCCTAATAATAAGAAATATGTAAATAAATGACTAGTATTAACCCCTACTGTACCATAGGGTACTACCATAAAATTCTCCCCCCCCCCCCCAGTCCCAAGCAATGTGGCCAACATGGCAAGATATAGAAACCTCCCACCTCTAAAGATCGAGGAATACTGCCTCTCCCAGCCTGTAGAGGATTGGATATAAACTGAGAAGTGTTACCAACTCTAGAGCAGTGCTCAAACGGTCGTGGTACCAGGCACTGGCTGATACTGGCAGTTACAAGGATCGTATATTACTGGCGGCTCTGCCGTCGCTGCAACTGGGGAGTGATTTATCTACTGACGGCTCTCTGCCGTCGCTGATACTGAACGGGTTAAGATATTCAGCGTATTATTGATTGTGCCTATACAAAAGAATACATCATCTCTCCCAAATATAAAGATGGTTGGCTTAAAATCACTCCCCATCAACTACATTCACCCACCCTTCTACCCACCACCATCACAATCCCCCCCACATCTCTCTCTGATCCACCACCCTCGGGGCCCTCTTCCCTTACACTTATTTCACTTTATACCGGACCCTTTTAACTCACAATTCACGCCCTCCTCTGTCCTCTTATATTTCCTCTTTCCTCTTCCTGTCCTTTCTTTTCCCTCCTCTGTCCTCTTCCGTTTCCTCTTTCTTCTCCCTCTTTTTTTCCTCTTCTTTATTCTTTATCCTCTCCCTCCTCTGTCCTCTTTAATTATTTCTTACTCTTTCGTCTTCCTCTCTTCTCATCTTTCTTCTCCATTCTCACCTGTCATCCTTTTTTGCTGTGTCCTCGTACTATCCGCTTTCGTGTCTTTTCTTTCTTTTTCCTCCTCCTCTCTGCTCTTCCTCTTCTTTCTTCTACATCCTCTCCCTCGTCTTTCCTCCATATTTTCATATATTTCTTCTTTCCTCTTCCTCTTCCTCCTCTCCTGTCTTCCTCCCTCACTTCTTCTACGTCTTGGTCTCTCTCTCCCCAAAGGTTGTATACCAAAAGAAACCCTTGTTATTATTATTCCTTGTGTGGCACAGAAGCAAGACAGATATGAATATGTGATAAGGTATTACAGCTACAGGATATATAGAGAAACAGATATTAATTATTTGGTAGTAAATTATCAATATTATCCCCTTCTGTACCGGCGGCGTCTTTATGATTTTCTTCTTTAATTAGACGATTTTGTCCAGGTTAAGAAGGATCTGTGTTAGTAAAAAGGGTTAAGTAAGATAGCTCGAATCCTGTTAATTGCGAGAGGCCCTTTTTAAACTGAATTAAATAATCAAATAATAGCCAGAATGGAGTTAACAAGACGTCGCCGGTACAGAAGGGGTTAATGGCGAATTAATCTGCTCCATCCCGTTTTAGATAATCACGCGGTGCAAGATCCACCACAGTCGGTAGCGGAAATCCGGCAGGTTCACTTTGTTCATTTTGGCTCTGCGAACATCTTTGGTCTTAGTGTTCAATGTCGTGGTGTCAGCCGTTTAGGAGGAGTAGTGCGTCAAATGTTCCGGAGACGACAAAGCTCAATTCATCAAAATATAGCCCAATCGGGAATTAAGGGGAGGTTTTTGTTTTATCTGGACCCCCTTATGTTTAGCTCCATTATTATTGAAATTTTAAGATGTTTGGCCCATTACTTTGACAATTTTAAGACCTTTCGCCTTATTTCATTGTCAATTTGAAGACCTTTTGTGCCATTTAGGTGTCAATGTTTACATGGTGAGCCCATTTCATTGCCGAGATGTGAATATGTGCTCATCACGAAATTGCCGAAACTCCTGAGATTATCCCAGATACGCGGCAAAACTTATTATTATATTTTTACCATAAAATCTGAACCTTTTCGTGTATTGTTCTAGTCTTCAAGCATGCTCAAGTGAGCATTGCATTTTGATAATATATCTAACCTCGGTTAGGTAATTTCTGTGCGGAGTTAAGAATATGTGAAAATCACGAAATTCAAGAAAAATACAAATACGATTGGCACGAAAGTTCAAAACTGGCCGGGCGACGAGGGCTGACTATATGATTTACATTACCAGGCAACCACAAACTGAGAGAGAGAGAGAGAGAGAGAGAGTGAGTGAGTGAGTGAGTGAGTGAGAGTGAGTGTGTGTGAGAGTGAGTGAGTGAATGACAGAGAGAGAGAGAGAGTAAAATGGTAAATAACGCTGCAATATATGACCCGCCGCCGACGTAAACAGCCATGCAACAGGAATGCAAGATAATGGAAATAATGACTAGAGCGATTTACATAGATTTACATATATACACTCGTCACACAAATTTTTACGATCCCTGCGTGGTGGCCAGGACTTAATCTTATTAGAGATGTATGCATCTACAGTATGTATGTAAATATGTATATACTCAGGCACATTCCCCATAGTTGGGGGGTGGCCGACTCGAGACAGAGCCCGAACAGAAACGAAATGTATAGTTCCAATTCTTAGGGTTCGGGACCACTTTCGCGTTCCCTCGCCCCTTTCTCTGTCTCGTCTAGTAGGTGAATTTTATAAGGGGAGAGAGAGAGAGAGAGAGAGAGAGAGAGAGAGAGAGAGAGAGAGAGAGAGAGAATGGGATGTGATTCTATACTTAGTCTGTTTTTTATTTTATTCATGTTTTCAATCTTAAATTTCTCTGGCAAAAATTTAACTTTGCTATTATTTTTCAGGCAACCACAAGCTCATCATCAAGAAACTCCCCGGGCCAGGCATCGGGTGGGGAGGAGGCGGTGGTGGCGCAGAAGGAGGGAGTATGATCAAGGGCGTGAGACGTGAGGGCGGCAACACGGGCGGCCATAGGAGGGGGAACAAGCCTGCCCGTGACCCAGCTTTGGGTGACAGGGATCGGCTACTGGTGGTCGGCAGGGAGAAGGTATTTATTAACACTTCTAGTAATTTAGCACCCGGTTTTACACTTTATTGTGGTTATCGGAGGATCACCATGTTATACGCTGGACCCTCATTAGTTTGGAAAATATAACACATTTCACCCCATTCAGGCGTCGATATCTTTCTGAGTGAGCGATAACGAGCCTGCAATTTAGGAGAGACCGACCTATGGCCAAGACCCTTCTCTACCGAAAGAAAATGTAGATATTTATGTTAAAGAGGGCACGTGATGAGTTTTATAATATGAAGGCGGTCTGGGAAGGCAATATTCAATTATACGGCTCAAAACTCTCTAACCCCCGAGTGATTCAATTTTCCCAGTATATATTTTACTCAATAAGATCCAGAAGTCTCTCCCTCAATATGTCTTTCCCACATCCTATGGCTCAAATTGCTTCAAGCTCTGTGTAAACAGACATTTTTGGTCTAACGCACCTTGAATCTAGCACTCTTATCATTCTTTCAATTGGGGGGGGGGGGGACTCTTGTTACAGACAGCTTTGCCATTTGTCTCCATACATATAGGGGGAAAAAGCAGTCAAGACCTTCAATAATAATTAAACAATACGTAAACATGATCTATTTTTTTCTGTAAGGTAACCCGTGATCGCCGCATCAGCCTCCACGGATCCCGCCTCACCATATCCCACGCCAGGCCGAGAGACGCAGGGACCTATGCTTGCTTCTTCGATCTCAACCCGCCCGTACACCTCACCCACAAGCTAGACGTGCAGTACGCCCCGACGGTACGTGCCCTGTCGCCCCCAGAGCAACACGTGACCCAGGACAGCACGGTGCTCCTCCAGTGTCGTGCGCACGGGAACCCAGAACCCACGATCCGGTGGTTCAAACAGGAGGGGAATCTACCGTCAGGACATAGGAGCGAAACGGTAAGTATTGAGTACCATACAAATCGTTCCATACCCAAAACGTTTTTTGTGTTTTTCTATATTCCAACTTACGTCCTCTCGGGCATAGGCTGAGAGCCTGTACATTCAACCCCTGTACATTTAATGGTGAAGCCCGTGAGGTCACGTTCCAGTCTAGGTAGTGATACATGTGAAGCACTTTGAGCTGCAATAAGCCTTTGCCATCTTACCTTTGGAAGATGCACGGCGCTTGGTTGCCGACTCACGGCTCGAAGCAGCCCCATCTCTAGAGATAGATAATAGATAGATAATAGATTAACAATAGGTAAACAATATATAGATAGATAATAGATAAACAATAGGTAAACAATAAATTGATAGACAATATATATAATAGATAAACACTGATAAACAATAGATAGATAGATAGATAGACAACATATAGGTATAACATGACTCCCGCCCATGACTGTACGTGATTTAAAGGGTAAACACAGGGTATCTGGTCCTAACTCTGATGTCTGTTCACGGAGTCACCACCTGCACTGTGTCACGTGACCGTAAACAAGCCCAAATCCCGCGCGTAAATCCCTCGAAATAGACGCTTCCGAAACTTGTCATTACTATCATCACGAGTTAGACAGACAGACAGACAGATAGATAGATAGACAGACAGACAGACAGATAAATAAATAGATAGATAGACAGAGAGAGAGAGAGAGAGAGATATCCAGACAGACTGATACATAATACAAATATAAATACGTTCTCAGGAAAGATTAACACTATCCATATTGTTTTCTATTTTAAATTTTTTCAACAAATCTGCCGACAGGTATATTTGAAAAGCAGGAAATTATGTGCTAGCCGAAGGGTATTAATAAAAACACGTTGTTGAGCTGCTTGATAAACATAATAAATAAATAATAACAGACGTATATGTTACTCAGTTAGGTGGGGATATTATTATTTTTTATTCCAGTTGCATTGCATTTATTGAAGGCGGCGTTGTCGCACGACCTCTTTTGCCGTAAAGTTTTACGGGCAATTGTAGTCTGGCATCTTCAACATTAAGGTTTTATCAGAAATCACCCGCCTAACATAATCTACTGTCAGTCTAGTTACCGATTCCAATCTGAAAGAGCCTCAAAATATTACGAGAAAAAAGCTGTTCATCGAAAATTGCCGGAAAAAGAGCTCGTGTGACACCGGCTTTACACTATTTTCTTATGGTTTGGTATTCTTATGTATGCATTTGTTCATGTCTTCTGTTTATTCTGCTTCCTCTTCCTCGTCTTATATTTATGCCTGTTACACTGTCTTTATGTTCTGTTTACACATATAACACTATTTAATTATTGTTGGGTATTCATATGTATACAATATAGTTCTTGATGACTTCTGTATATTCTGCTTTCTCCTCCTCTTGTTTCGTTTATGTCTGTTACATTTTTCTTGTTTGTTATTAGTCTTCTGTTTATACATACAGGACTCAATTCGTCTATTATACGCTTGCGTTTCTCCTTGTTTGATTTATGATTCATACTGCTGCAATGATGATGCTGTGACCCTTTTACTGTTCTGTTTGCTCACTCAGTTATAGTCACTTTTATCTCCAGTTATTACTTTCAATTCACACTCGGGCTTTGACTTGAGTTAAAGGGTAGAGGTGATCGTCGACTAAGTACACATGTCTATAAATTTTGTCCGCACATCACCACCTGTTAAAAGGAACTCTGAAAACTTAACCGAATGAATAAATACACCATATGAGGAGGAGCACTTTATTGACAACGTTTCGCAGATAGACAAAGCTATCTGCGAAACGTTTGTCAATAAAGGACTCCTCCTCATATGGTGTTTTTATTCACATCACCACCTACGTACCCCCCCCCCCCCTTGGTTATGTTCCTTGATTTAGTTTCCCCATGTTGTTTGTCACCAGTTATATTCCAATTTAAACCTTTTCCGGCGCCTCCAGGGAACACTGAGTGGATATTTAGGAGATGGTTATATTAGGAGATTGTATAGTCAGAGTTAGTTCACGAAGGGAGAGAACTCAAGTAGGAAATATCATGCATACGGTTTCTCATTCTCATTGATTTTTCACCACGCTTCTTATCGACACACCGTTACTTTTTTTTTTTTTTTTTTTTCTTCTATGTGGATGAGGGAGACAAATGGCAGAACTGATTGTGACGAGTGCCTCCCCTAGAGTTGAAAGAGTGACAGGGCCAAAATCAAGGAATGTTTGAGTCAAAATGCTTGGACACACGGAGTTTGAAGCAATTTAAGCTATAGTATGAGGGGAAGATGAATTCAGGGAGAGATTTCCAGAGCTCAGCTGTTGAATAGAAGAAAGATTGGGAATATTATTGCACTCTTGGGTTAGAGAGTTGCACAGAGTAGGGGTGGGACTGTGCTAGTACCGTCTCCCCAGTCCTTCCAATTTATTCACACTTAATATTCTGTATTTCGTATCTCTCAAATATTGCACCGTTCCCAAGTGTTTCCAATTTATCCAAACTTGTTACTCTTCTTGTTTTGTTTATCTCATATATATCACCATTTATCCAAACTTGTTACTCTTCTTGTTTTGTTTATCTCATATATATCACCATTTATCCAAACTTGTTACTCTTCTTGTTTTGTTTATCTCATATATATCACCATTTATCCAAACTTGTTACTCTTCTTGTTTTGTTTATCTCATACATATCACCATTTATCCAAACTTGTTACTCTTCTTGTTTTGTTTATCTCATATATATCACCATTTATCCAAACTTGTTACTCTTCTTGTTTTGTTTATCTCATATATATCACCATTTATCCAAACTTGTTACTCTTCTTGTTTTGTTTATCTCATATATATCACCATTTATCCAAACTTGTTACTCTTCTTGTTTTGTTTATCTCATATATATCACCATTTATCCCAACTTGTTACTCTTCTTGTTTTGTTTATCTCATATATATCACCATTTATCCAAACTTGTTACTCTTCTTGTTTTGTTTATCTTATATATATCACCATTTATCCAAACTTGTTACTCTTCTTGGTTTGTTTATCTCATATATATCACCATTTATCCAAACTTGTTACTCTTCTTGTTTTGTTTATCTCATATATATCACCATTTATCCAAACTTGTTACTCTTCTTATTTTGTTTATCTCATATACAATATCACCATTTATCCAAACTTGTTACTCTTCTTGTTTTGTTTATCTCATATATATCACCATTTATCCAAACTTGTTACTCTTCTTGTTTTGTTTATCTCATATATATCACCATTTATCCAAACTTGTTACTCTTCTTGTTTTGTTTATCTCATATATATCACCATTTATCCAAACTTGTTACTCTTCTTGTTTTGTTTATCTCATATATCACCATTTATCCAAACTTGTTACTCTTCTTGTTTTGTTTATCTCATATATATCACCATTTATCCAAACTTGTTACTCTTCTTGTTTTGTTTATCTCATATATATCACCATTTATCCAAACTTGTTACTCTTCTTGTTTTGTTTATCTCATATATATCACCATTTATCCAAACTTGTTACTCTTCTTGTTTTGTTTATCTCATATATATCACCATTTATCCAAACTTGTTACTCTTCTTGTTTTGTTTATCTCATATATATCACCATTTATCCAAACTTGTTACTCTTGTTTTGTTTATCTCACATATATCACCATTTATCCAAACTTGTTACTCTTCTTGTTTTGTTTATCTCATATATATCACCATTTATCCAAACTTGTTACTCTTCTTGTTTTGTTTATCTCATATATATCACCATTTATCCAAACTTGTTACTCTTCTTGTTTTGTTTATCTCATATATATCACCATTTATCCAAACTTGTTACTCTTCTTGTTTTGTTTATCTCATATATATCACCATTTATCCAAACTTGTTACTCTTCTTGTTTTGTTTATCTCATATATCACCATTTATCCAAACTTGTTACTCTTTTTGTTTTGTTTATCACATATATATCACTATTTACCCCAATTATCCAAACTTGTTACTCTTCTTGTTTTGTTTATCTTATATATATCACCATTTATCCAAACTTGTTACTCTTCTTGGTTTGTTTATCTCATATATATCACCATTTATCCAAACTTGTTACTCTTCTTGTTTTGTTTATCTCATATATATCACCATTTATCCAAACTTGTTACTCTTCTTGTTTTGTTTATCTCATATATATCACCATTTATCCAAACTTGTTACTCTTCTTGTTTTGTTTATCTCATATATCACCATTTATCCAAACTTGTTACTCTTCTTGTTTTGTTTATCTCATATATATCACCATTTATCCAAACTTGTTACTCTTCTTGTTTTGTTTATCTCATATATATCACCATTTATCCAAACTTGTTACTCTTCTTGTTTTGTTTATCTCATATATATCACCATTTATCCAAACTTGTTACTCTTCTTGTTTTGTTTATCTCATATATATCACCATTTATCCAAACTTGTTACTCTTCTTGTTTTGTTTATCTCATATATATCACCATTTATCCAAACTTGTTACTCTTCTTGTTTTGTTTATCTCATATATATCACCATTTATCCAAACTTGTTACTCTTCTTGTTTTGTTTATCTCATATATATCACCATTTATCCAAACTTGTTACTCTTCTTGTTTTGTTTATCTCATATATATCACCATTTATCCAAACTTGTTACTCTTCTTGGTTTTGTTTATCTCATATATATCACCATTTATCCAAACTTGTTACTCTTCTTGTTTTGTTTATCTCATATATCACCATTTATCCAAACTTGTTACTCTTCTTGTTTTGTTTATCTCATATATATCACCATTTATCCAAACTTGTTACTCTTCTTGTTTTGTTTATCTCATATATATCACCATTTATCCAAACTTGTTACTCTTCTTGTTTTGTTTATCTCATATATATCACCATTTATCCAAACTTGTTACTCTTCTTGTTTTGTTTATCTCATATATATCACCATTTATCCAAACTTGTTACTCTTCTTGTTTTGTTTATCTCATATATATCACCATTTCCCCAGTTCTTCCGATGTGCTCACACTTGGTCTGGGTTTCCATTTACCGTATCTCTTTCCAATCTTCATGTTCTCTCTTGGCTTTATTTACATGTTCTAATCTTCTCATTGTGTACGTACGCTTTCATCTCACATACCTACTTCCCCCAGGGCGCCGTGCTGGAGATGACAACAGTACGGCGAGAGGACGAGGGAACGTACCTGTGCACAGCTGATAATGGTATAGGAGAGCCGTCCTCCGCCGCCATGACCATATCAGTGGACTACCCCCCGGAGGTTACCAGGTTACAGGTATGGTTAACACTAAACAAAAAAACAGGTTGTTTGTAATAGATGTCTTACCGCTAACAAGCTGTTTATATGTATTTGTATGTATTAACTTATTTAGGATTTATTCACGTGTATTCTTGTTTTCAGTCTGTGGTTCGAACCGGTGAGGGTGACCACGTAGAGTTGGTGTGTATAGTTCACGGTCGCCCCACTCCCGAGGTGGTGTGGACCAGGGACGGGCACCCCCTGCCAGACGGTCTGATGGACACACACCTACACCTTCCACACGACACCAGAGCCGGGTAGGTAGTAATCAGGGTTACCAAATCAAGTTCGCTAGATAGTAAATATTGGCCGAACATCGCTAGAATAATGCCACAACCTCTACAATATCGCTCTAAAATGGCTCAAATCTCCAGAGTATCGCTAGAATCTATGTCACTAGATGTGAAAATTGGCCTCTACAGTAGATCGAAGTAAATACCTCTAAATCTAGATGGAAATTGGCTAAATTGGCAACACTGGTGGTAATGTGTTCAGATTGAGGATATTATGCTAGAACGGAGAATATAGCCACATTTCCGGTCATGTGGGTATCTTTCTCAATATAAAATAGGAATTGGGAGGCTATCAACCATTCTGGATTATTAATAAGTAACACCCCATTCTTAACATTAATCATCAATTACAAATCCCAATGTACTTGAATAAACTAATGAAAGAATAATTATGGTCCTCCCGGATATTAAGCCAGCACATTGTAAGTCAAGAATAGCGTCAGGACTGGAGCCCCTTTTCAAGAACTCCAGTCCCTTGGTTAGTTAGTTATGTAGAGCAGATTAACCAGACCACTGAGCTCCATACGGAACTCTCATAGGTCTGGCTCCAGTCCCTTGGTGGTGATGTTAACCCTTTGCAAAATGAACCTCCTAAACGTAAATATTATTTAACATTGTCCATTTAACTTTCCAGCGGGGCCTCAGACTACAACAAGAACCACATCCTGAACCCGGACAACCGAGTGCACGTACAGAACCACGGACCAGCCACAGACACCCACCACGGACGGTCCTCCTCCACCACGCCCACGGACCATGTGACTGTCGCCCACCTCGCCCACCGCCACACCCTTACCATACATAATGTTACGGAGGGGGACTTTGGGGCCTATGTGTGTATCGCGGAGAATACGCACGGACAGACGGACGCGGTGATTCAGATGACAGGTGACTAGTGGAAGAATAGGATAGCACACAAGAATAATAATAATAAGGGAGAGAGACGAGTATTTGTGGTGTGTGTGTTGTGTCGAGTGTAGGCTTCAGTGTGTGTGTGTGTGTGTGTGTGTTGTGTCGAGTGTAAGCTTCAGTGTGTGTGTGTGTTGTGTCGAGTGTAAGCTTCAGTGTGTGTGTATGTACAGGCATGTGTGTGTGTCTTTGTATATATAGATAAGTAAAAACAGAGTCCAATTACCAGTACCCATTTAATTACAGAAACTTTCCATTAAAGGCTCAAAGAATGCCGCCAATATATACCCCCGGAACAATCTGCTTTAGCTTTAATAGTATAGCGTTGATAGCAGCTTGGTTACTTAAGGGGAGAGGAGTCGTTTTTCGGGGCCCCCTTCTTCTTTCTCGTGTTTAGTCCCATTAGTTTCAGATTTTGTACCGTTCGGCCCCATTAGTTTGGCGATTTTAAGCCCTTCGCCCCATTTCTTTGTCAATATTAAGACTTCGTGTCATTTAGGTGTCGACTTTTTCCTGGCGAACGATAACGAGCACGTAATTAAAAGCCGGATTTTTGTTTCTATCGAAAAATGTACAAACTTGTCTTGAAGGAGGGTCTTGGGATATATTTTGTTAAACTTGATGGAGGTCTAAGGAGGAAACTAAAACAAAAAATGATAGAAATATTTATAAATGCGTAAATAATAACACCCATCCCCCATTAATAACAACGCCCATCCCCCATAAATATTACAGTATAAATAGCAGCTTGGTTACTTACTTAAGACTTAAATGTACTGTAAACCTGGTCAATAATGGGGTTTACATTATACAGTACATTGATTTTGAGCTGGGTATGTGTGTGTGTGTGAGATATATATATATATATATATATATATATATATATATATATATATAGAGAGAGAGAGAGAGAGAGAGAGAGATTGTGAATGTTCATGCGTCATGTGTGTCTGTAAGTGAGTGGTGTGTGTGTATGTGAGTGCATGTGTGTCTGTGTGTGCGTTTGTGTGAGCGCATGTAATATATTCGCATTTCAACAACTTCAGCCAACAATCAGTTCAAGTGGACATGGTATTATTATCACGTTCGAATTATGAAATATAACTTACATAATTAATGTTGCAATCCATATATCCACTTATCCTTAACACTATCTGGTCCGACACATTGGGGGTTATTATGATGGTTTGCTGAATTATATTTAAGGATTTTGCTTGATTTTGTTATTTTCGAGCAATTAGTCCATGAGCCAAGACCCGAATTTTGGGATATCGGTACCACCCGGGGTGACTAATTCTCTTAGGTGTTTTTAGCTTGCTACATGTCTCTAGTTTATGTTTTGATATGATAGCCCTTGCACATTGGTAGCTTAATGGTCGTTATCACTTCTTGAATAGACATACCCTACCGAAAATTCCGAAATTTTTTAAAATGTCAAATTTGGGGACAGGAATGCCTAAATGTCAACAAAATGCATATAGTAATTGTCACATTTAATACAAGTCCTGTAAATACACACTAAGCATGCCATGGGCTTGTACATACTATTATGGCAAATTACTACTCCTAAATATCATCTACGTCAGACTCGGAATCTGACTGTTGTGCCACCGGCTCTTCTTCAATAGCCTTGTTCTGACATGTCTGTAACCTGCACATGTCCGTGCATTTTAGACCATTGCTGAGGCAAGTACACTTAGGGAGTTCGCATGACCGCACACACTTGCAAGACAGTAGCTGCATAACAGCATCTGGTGCTGGTGAGACTCGCATCCAGTTGACGGCAAGCTTACCGTCCTCATCTGTCATCCAACCGCAGTCTGTTGGGTTCGCAACAAATGGCTGGCTCTGAAGACTTCTCCTCCAGATCGCAGCCTGGTAGTTTGCACGCAGTGCATGCATGAAGAGGCAGTCCTCACAAGGAGGGAGTTGACTTGACTCTACCTCTCCACGTCTTGCACAGAACAGCTCATACCGAAGCTTGTTTACCTTAGTTGTGTGGGTAGATGGTAGGTACATGTGGCAGGTGATTTCCTGTAGCTTCTCAAAGAGTTCAGGAGACACTTCCCATGAGCGTCCAAGTTCGTGAAAAGCATGCTGGTATGTCTTGTCCATCTTCACCTGCTTGAGTGTCGTCATCTTCCCTCGGCCAGCGAATGCACTGACGGTATCACAGCCTGTAAAGGCATGCATACCAATCAATGAATCACACACGCTGCCTCCCAGTGTGCGGCTCAGTGTGGTGATATCCAGGAATCTTGTCCGGTTCTTCGTCCCGCACTTCTGGAACAGATGGGATGGGATCTTGTGGCACATGCCAAGACACAACACCATGACGTCTGTATCTTCTGCAGTGATGATGACAGACTTGTTCCCAGATTCTGCTGCATGAAGTGCATGGAGAAGAAGGCGTGTGTCTGCTTCTTCTTGAGTTGACTTAAGCTCAGGAGCCTCTTCCCACTGCTCTTTGGTGATCTTGAAGCAGCGCTGCTCACATGTGACATACAGCTCCTTGTCCTTGAGCTTCTCCCTGTGTTGTGGTGCCTTCCATTCTTCTACCAAGAACTTGATAAGACTTGCCTTGTTGGAGGAACTACCGAGTAACTTTCTCCACTGCTGGATGTTGTGCCCAGGTTGAATGTTCTTGAAATGAATTCCTGTGCCTGCACTTCTTTTGGCTCGTTCTGCATCCTTGATGGATGTCTCCTTGTAGATATCAAACACAACATCAATGCGCCTGCTCTTAGCACCTTCATGAACAGCGTGACTCAGTGCTGTACCTGCAAGCTGTGAAAAAGTGTTGTCGTTTCCCTTCAGTTTGTGGACCAGGCTCATCCCATCAATTATGGTAGCAGAGGGCTCGGGTATCACTTCTGAAGGAGAAACATTCCTCTCTAACTCCTTTGCGAGGGCAGCCTTGTTGGTCTTGCGGAGAGACCCATCACCGCTGGCAAGTGCCCAAGGCAAAGGCCCCAGGGGATGAGCCAAGACATCACTCATTTTGAGCTTTCTGTTCTCGGCAACAAGGATCATCTGGCCAAATAGGTTCCTGTCAGCCTTTAAGATAACCTCCTTGGCATGGTCTTGTGAGCGTGGCTTCATTCTGATGTTAGTGAACGTTCTCAGTTTCGTCTTCGTCATCGTGTCATGAAACTGTATAGTTGGCGTATCGATCTCCAGGCGCTCTTCCTTGAAGGCTTGATATGCATCCTCTCCTATTCTGTAGGCCCCTAGAAGGTCTTTGACAACTTCTGGTGGTGCCATAGTCGCAGTTGACAAACTGACAAGATCTTCTTGCTCTGCGTTGAAGGGGTTCAACCAGCTGGTCTCCATCAGTTGAACTAAAGATTGGACATCGGCCTCATCTCTTCTAATCCTGGGCATCTGTAGGTCTGGGTGGCTGAAGTCAGTATACTTTTGGCCTACTACCATAGTCCTGAGCTGCCTTAAGTACCTGCTGCGATACTCCGATGTCAGGTAGTACCTGGCGACTGCTCCGCCTTTCAGGCTGAAGCCTTTTGTGCCCCCTGTTGTCTGGGTGTCTTTGTTGATCGTCTCTTCGATTGTCTGGTCCACAGGGATCCGTCCAAAGGGATTCTTGCTACCGATCTGGACCGAAAAGCCACCTTGCATGAAGTGTTCATGGACCTCTGGGTGTTCAATGGGCAGTCGAGACATCAAGGCATAGTAGTAGGTTAGGAACCGGGCATAGTTCACTTTGTCATAGGCAAAACACCACGGTATCATCTGTCGGATTGCTCCTAGGTGGAGCATCCAGTTGCCTTCTCTGGAGGCTCGAATTAAGTCCAGCATGATCTCAACCATGTCCAGGTATGACATCCAGAATGCTGAGAGGTTGTGTTCATCTCTGAGGGTCTCAAGATAAACTTGGAAAAGCTTCATGATATGTGTGCATGATTCACTCTCCATCAGCTCTTGAAAGAGTCCCTGAGACACATTGCTGTGAAAGCTGTTGATGTCCTTCAGTGTTTCATCTAGATGGTGTATGTCCCTTGAATGGTTTTCTTCTAGCCATGAAAGGAAGCCTTTCCATGCAAGCCTCATCAGTGCTTCATACACGAGCTTGTGTAGTCTCACTGCTCTGTTGTACCTCTTGCCGTTCATCACTCCTGACACTGATCCTTCTGCGATGATACCTGATTCCACACACAGATCTCTAAGACCTGCATCTTGAAACCTCTTTCCTATGGTGGAGATGAGATTACAGATTGTGTGGAAGACGCCCATCCTGATGATAATGTTCTTGAACTTCTCTTGTTTCCAGATAACTTCGGCAACTTTGGCATAGAGTGCTTGATCAAACACGCACACAATCTTGTTAAGCTGTAAGGACTGCATGATAGCATGCGTTTGTTCCAAGATTTCATTAACGGTGGACATTTCTGTTGCGGGAGCATTGATAGTGGGCAGGTAGCTTACAGTGTCCTGAACCACTGCAATGTCTCTGCGCATTTTGATGTTGAACCCAGTCCAACTGCTGATGGACTGGTCCTCATGGTCTGACATTCGAGTAAGAAGCCAGATATGGTTCTTTGTCTTTGAATCCTGGACTTCCTTGGTAGTGTCGACATACGCAGTCTCAATCCTAGGTGGCCCTGCCCGCCGCCCAACATTGTATATTGGCAGCATTGATGATGTCTGAGTGATGCTTCTTATCTTGGACTTGGTAATCTCTGGCAGGACTTTCTCTGGCACAGAGCCTGCAACCTTGGACTGGACAGCAATGCCATTGACTCTATGAGAAGTACCTGCTCCACTTAGGGTCTCTTCAAGTCGGTCAATGTTATCCCAGGCCAGGGTTGTGAACACACCAGGGTAGATGTTTGCTGGCAGTGGAATGTCATCCTTTGAGCATTCCAGCTTCTGGATACAAAGGGCTGTATCGATCTCCTCAAACATTGAGTAAGACACACAGTGACCAAGACGATTCAGAGTTCGGATCAGTTCTGTGTTTCCTGTCAAAGACTTTACAGCATTGGTCAGCAGTACGTGCTTGGGTGGTTTTGTCTTGCCACTGGTAACAGCAAAGACCAAGTCACTGCCAAAGGAAGTGGCAAGACGTTGAGCTCTTTCAGAGGGAGTTTCACACTCACACTCTCCTGTCAGCAGGGTGTGCAGGAATTGAGTGACTGCTGCAGGAATGACATTCTGATCTGTATCGGGAGGCCATGGCTGACTCACATCTTGTTTATTGATCTCATTCCTCAGCTGCATTCCTGCTTTGGTTAAGACATCTTCAGAGTTAGCTGCTCTTGCTTCTTGCAGGTCTTTTGCCATTTTGTGTGCTTGCCGGGCAAGGTCGTCCATTGAGAGGCTGCGTGGATAGATTAGAAGCTTTCCTTTCTCATCTGGGACAAAGCGTAGTGATTCTCCAAACTCGGTTTCAATCTTTCGGCGAACATGTTTCTTTGTCGCTGGTTTCAGTTGGATAATACCACGGGACATCATGGATCTCTCAAGCCTAGATGTGAGGTTTGTCATAGGCAGTACCTCTGGGTTGGGGAATAATTTGGTCCTTATGTACAAGCAGAGTTCCTCGAGGGCTTCTGTCTCAACCTCTTCGTAGCGTGCTTCCTCGCTTTCTTCCTGATTTTCACCTGCACCCGACCTGGCGGCCGCTGGGAAATCATCTTTTGTGAAGAGTTTGTAGCACGACTTGTGGTAGTGACCCTCTGCAGCAACAAGGTCTCTGCTAACTAAACCAAGGATTCTCTGGTTGAGTTTCCTTATTGCTGCTCTGCGAATCTTCTCATCTGCTCGTAGCTCAACACACTGTATGAGTGGCTCCCTTGTCTTTGTTGTTTTTATGTACTTGCTTGACTTCTCGCAGAAGATACATACTTTGGCATACACCCTGCTAGTACTAGGGGCATCCCTTGATGCCCTCCTCCTGGGGTCGACGCTTGCTGATTCTATCTTGACACCCTTGGCAAGGATAGAATCCAGTGACTTCTTCATTGTAAAGAGACTACGACATTTACGGTGATAATGTATGTGT
The DNA here is from genome assembly GCA_032716605.1 of Paralithodes platypus. Classification (NCBI taxonomy): domain Eukaryota; kingdom Metazoa; phylum Arthropoda; class Malacostraca; order Decapoda; family Lithodidae; genus Paralithodes; species Paralithodes platypus. The sequence goes on from CM064575.1 coordinate 2,365,194, forward strand.
GGTATTCCTCCTTCTTCAAGGCCCTTGGCTGCTTCCAGGACTGGATCATGCTGCCTGATTTCTGCAGCCCTGAGCAATGTGTTCCAGGAGTCCAAATCCTGTGGTGACACCAGAGCATCGCTGTCATCATCAGAGCAGTGGATGATACAGTCGATCCGTGCTCTCTTCCTCGCAGATGGTTCCATCCTGCCGTCAAACAGTCGACACACACCTGCAAAAAATATCACCATTAAACCATGAACAAACAAACACATTACATGGAAACCACTCTACATATGTTTGCTCCTTCCAATAATAAATTATCCCCAAAATATAACAAAAAATCCCCAAATATGAAATAAACCCCTAAATATGGAGAAACTTGAAATACACATCGGAATAATTCTTGTAGAGAATCAAATAAGCTACAAGAGCTGTTAGAATATATTTTTCAATGTTCCCCATATTTAAGGATTTATTCTAGATTTAGAGGAAAATACCCAAAATATAGAGTATATTCCGAAATATGAGGAAATTTGAAAAATACCTAGGAACATCTCTGGTAGAGAATATAATTCTACATAGGTGTTCAAAGTTTCGCGATGATTGTGTGATGGATTTTAAAGAAAATGAGGAAAACGCCGAGCGTCACGCTAAAAATCTTTATTTTTGGGTAGCGCCCTTATTGCATCAAAAAAATTAGACTAAGCTACCAGTGCGAGAAGGCTATCATATCTTAATGTACTTACAGTCACTCTATAAACATTTTAGTACCATTCGTGTTTAGTCACCCCAGGTGGTACCGATATCTGGCCTGGCTCATGGACTAAATGTATTTTAGTGTGTCTATAGGCTAACAAATTAGTCTTCCCAGACATCCTTCAAACATAAAAAAATCCCACCCAGACCCCCTTCAAGTTAAATTTGTACATGTTTCAATATAAAATGTACTGGCCGAAGGCCGATTTCTTCTTAGTTACATACTCACTATGACTCACCCAAAATAAAATCGTCACCTGAATGGGATGAAGCATCTTATTATCGCCAAAACTAATGGGACGACACGTCTTAAAATCTTCCCTGCCTCCTCCAGGTCTGCCCCAGCCCCCCCAGGTGACCAGCAGCCCCCAGGGAGGAGAGGGCAGGTCATACACCCTGACCTGGACCACCACCAGCTACTACCCCATCACCGAGTTCCTCATTAGGCACCGGAAGACGCACCTTGGATGGCAGGTGAGGACGCGATGATATTATTACACTTACACAAACACATACACACATATACAGACACACTCTCTCATACACACACACACCACCAGCTACTACCCCATCACGGAGTTCCTCATTAGGCACCGGAAGACGCACCTTGGATGGCAGGTGAGGGGGCTAGGATATTATCATACTTAGACAAACACACACCCACACTCACTCTCATACATACACACACACATACACTACCAGCTACTACCCCATCACTGAGTTCCTCATTAGGCACCGGAAGACGCACCTTGGATGGCAGGTGAGGGGGCTAGGATATTATCATACTTAGACAAACACACACACACACTCACTCTCATACATACACACTCTCTCATACACACACACATACACTACCAGCTACTACCCCATCACTGAGTTCCTCATTAGGCACCGGAAGACGCACCTTGGATGGCAGGTAAGGGGGTATACGTACATACACACACACATACACTACCAGCTCCTACCCCATCACTGAGTTCCTCATTAGTCACCGGAAGACGCACCTTGGATGGCAGGTGAGGACGCTAAGATAATGTTACACTTGGACAAGCACACATACATACACTCTCTCAATCACATCCACCCACACACTCTCTCATACACTCCTCACAAACTCTCTCATATACACACACGCATTTATATATCCTAATCCCAAACGATATTATCCAGTTTTAGATATACGTCATATATTTAGAAGGCATAATGTAATACTATAAATAAATTATTTCCATTGCCTTCAGATTAAATTGTACTCATCACTTTACGGTATAACTCAACTTCAGGATATCACGCAAACAAATTGGTTAAGCAATGTAAATGAGATGTTTCATAAATTCCAATATTACATATACAATATCTAATAATTTACTCTGTCCACAGCCAAACCAAACCATGGTCATTATTTTTAAATACTGCGCCACGGGGTTGACCAAGAAAGATATGGAATCAGACCATACGGTATGATTTTGAAATATATACATGACAAGTGAGGCAGCTCTTAACAGGGCTGCTTGGAGTGACACCATTGGAGCATGAGATTGGAACTGCACTTCGCGTGGAGCACGCGGTCTTTAAATTAATGTATCCATGTACAAATATGTTCTTTTCCTCTCTGTGATCCTATACATGGAAACAATGTTCATGATTGAGTTAAGAGTTCTTATGCAGTGGTTAACTCATCAGATTAGTCAACTGATAATTTAAGAAACCACACTTGCAATTCATGCATATTAATTATACTTTCATAAATAAGATCACGACGAGGAACATAACTTATATGGCCAACTGTACATATAATACATGTATCTAAGCCTTTATTACCTCCACAGCCAAACCGAACCGTGGTGATGGCCGGGAAATGGGAGAGTATATCAGAGACCGTGTTCTCGCAGCCCCAGGACCGAGGCAGCGACAGGAGGTGGAAATTGAACAAACCCAGTGACGACACCGCTCCAGTGGCTGACAACGGCCAACTGGGAGGACGCAACGCTCGGAGGACGCACCATGGACTTACATACACCTTAAGGGGACTGGAGGAAGCGACAGATTACGTAACCGTCATCAGAGTCAGGAACAAGTATGGTTGGTCCGGGGAGAGCGACCATTTCAACTTTTCAACCAAGAAAGGTAAGGAATGTAAGTGTATACTGAGAAGGTAATTGTATAGATAGAAACAAGAGACACTATCATTTAATAAAAACAACTTAATCAGAAAATATGGAATAGGTTGGGAGAAATAAGAGATAGGTAGAGAATTAGACAAAGAATGGGATGACAATGGCCAACTCGGAGGACGCATCATGGACTCGCATATACCTTAAGGGGATCGGAGGAGGCGACAGATTATGTAGCAGGAACAAGAATGGTTGGTCCGGGGAGAGCGATCACTTCAACTTTTCAACAACCCAAGGCCCTGTAAGAAAGGTGAGGAATTAGTATGCAAAACTCACAAAACAAACAAACAAACCATAACCAGAAACCTCACAATATACAATATAAAGATAAACGAAGTCATTAAAATCACTATGTGGACATAACGTATTGTAGATTTAATATGAGACCAAGACAGACAGATTAGAAAGAAGTGAAAGATACTATGGCTTATAAATCCAACTTTGTCACAAAACATTGAAGAAACTCTGGGAGAAAAAGGTAGGTGGAGAATTAAATTGTACGAGGGAGACTATAAGGAACACGAAAGATGCATAATATAAGAACGACGTAACACTCGGATTATCTTTCGTGTGACACTAAAACTAATAATAGATTAAGAAAGAAACGAGACAAATTTTGGAGAGTGTAAATACTGGAGAAACCTGAGGAGAGCACAAGACAGAGGGGAGAAACTAACAGAACAGCAGGTCCAAGAAAATAGTAAAGAGAGAGAGAGACTGAAGCAAAGGAGAAGATACTTACTAAGGAAACATGAGGAGATAAAAGCAGAAGGGAGAGAGGGAGGAGAGTTATATAGAGTTACATAGATACACATACTGCACAGATCTTGCGGTCCCTACTAGGCAGTCCAGACTTAATATTAACATAGAATTTGCTACAAAGTGGAAGGTAAGGATAGCAAAGCAGAAGGCTCTCTCCTCACCCACAACTCTCTCCCACCTAGGGTCGCCATGAAAATTAGTTGGTGAACAGCGGCCCCCAGCAGAATGGGAACATTTTCTATTGAGAATTTCATAGTAAAGAAGGAAGTTGAGATATATTGTATACTACTCATGCTAAAGAGAGAGAGAGAGAGAAAAAAAACGGGAGCCCAGCAAAAGAAGAGAACAGCAAGGAAAGGGGAGCAGTACCAATCAGGAGAGAGATAGAGAGAGATGAAAGCGTGGGGTGAACCTTGATGACAGGGGATGGGGCCAAAAGAACGGTAGTAATTAGATAGAGGGGTGAACGGTCGGAATGGATAGATCGGGCGGGAAAGAATTGACCACTGTCGATATCCAATTTGTAGGGGATAATTTTAGTATTATTATAATTTATATTTGTTTTATTTTCTATTTATTAATTCTATTATTATTATTTATATTATTATTATTATTGTTATCATTGTTATTTTGTTTTTATTATTTTGTTATTATTATTTTGTTCTTTTAGTTTGCTCACCAGACCTCCATCCACCTTAACAAAAAAAATACCCCGAAGACCCCCCTTCGAGATAAATTTAGGCATTTTTCTGTAAAAAACTTGCCCAGCCAAAGGCCTCTGTTGTTGTTTGGGATCAGAGGTGGCGGGTGGAGAAGACCTATAGTTTAATTTGGTTATAACCCTATTTGGGCCAATGGATGTGTTTGGATTTCCCATGTTTCACACCATTATTTTGGCGATAATAAGATGCTTCACCCCATTCAGCATTCAGGTGTCGATGTTATTTTCATTTTCGTCCTCAAAGCTCCGATAGAATGTAATCAATCGAGAGAGAGAGAGAGAGAGAGAGAGAGAGAGAGAGAGAGAGAGAGAGAGAGAGAGAGAGATTGGCAACACTCGCTGATCGTAAACACTTAAATCATTCCCCGTGTTTGGGTCTATTTCCAAAGTTGTTGTTTTGCCTCCTATTTTATTTGGATATTGTTGTTATTTGCCCCTGTGTTTTCTCTATTAATGGAATATAATTATTTATTTCAGGAATATTGTTATTGCATGAGTGTTTGTGTTATAGATTTTGAAGGCATTTGTAAATATATATGTTGGCTTACACATAAACACACACACATACATACATACATATACACACACACATATATATATATATATATACCGGTATATATATATATATATATATATATATATATATATATATATATATATATATATATATATATACCAACACTACACACATGCACATACACACACAACCAACATACACAACAACAACAACAAACACACACACACACACACACACAGTCAGAACATTGAACACGACTTTATGATCATGTGAATAGAACATTTATGTATACATTAATATTCCGTTATAGCTTATAGGTAGGCCTACCCATTAACTTAGTTTTGTTTTTCCATTTGTACATTTTCAAGTTCAAGGTCACGCACGCCATAAACGTACACCTACCCAAGGTTGTGTTCGCCACTCTTCTAGTGCCACCGAGGAGCGCGCTGCCCCTCGTTCTGGGTGATGATTTGGTGCAACAGACTGTTCGAAGGGGCAGCACGCTCCCCTGCGAAGATGGACTCGTCTGGTACTTTTTGCAGTTCGACATCTAGGGCTCTCTTGAAGTTGTCTAATGAGATGCCCCTCATGTCTCTTACTCGCTGTGGGAATTTGTTGAAGAGACATGGTCCTCTGTGTGATAACCAGCCCTCTCGCAAAAGCCCATAGCACCCCGGTTATTCATCCGGGGCATATCGCATTCCCAGCCTCCTAGAATGTTGTGGCTTGTGCTGAAGAGATATACCAATGCCTAAGAGTGTCCATCATATCCTAACTCACCCCTCTCTCTCCCGTTTCAGCCATGGCTGTGCTTCAGTCGACCAGTGGGGCAAGTTTCATCAAGGCAGCTGCTTCACCGGTGTTTCAATTGCTGCCTATATCCCTCCTCCTCCCTCTCTCCTGTTTCACCCTCCTTCTCCTCTCCTCCCCCTCCCACACCCCCCTCCTCTAGCTGGGCTTGGGGGAGTAGGTCTATTTCATCTGATCTGTAATTAATTTGGTTTAATAGTTTGGTTGTGTTATGTATTTGTAAACTGAACTCACTCTCTCTCTCTCTCTCTCTCTAGTTGTACTTCTTATTTTCTAATTCCTCTCTCTCTCTCGCTCACTCACTCACTCACTCACTCACTCACTCACTCTCTCTCTCTCTCTCTCTCTCAAAATGTATACCTTTGTTTTTCTTATATTTGTAAAATATTAAGAAAGGGATACTTTTAAAAGAAAGGATAACATCTGTGTTGTGGGTTTTCTACATTGGATAAAATTCAACTTGTATTAAGTGGGCATCATTACTACTTATAATGTTAATATTGCAATAGTGATAACACTATGACATACGATTAGGCATTTTATAAGTAGCATATTTGTTTGAGATTTAGTGTAGCGTACTATTTGTTTGCCAATGTTCAGTTATAAAAACGGACTTTGAATTCATGTAGTTAAGTATATCATGAAACGTAGGCTAAGATCAGTTTCTTTTACTAACCTAAAAGAAAACGAACATATTTTATGGCTAACCACAACAAAAATCAACATTGCCATACTCTGTACAGCAAATACTAATGGCTTATCACTGCAAAATGTTCTTATATATACCAAGCATCAGTGTGAAAGGTGCGCTCTCAATAAATCAAATCGTCAACGTGTACAAAATATGTAAAAGTAGTTGATCCCTTTTCATTTCACGGAGATCTTTCAGAAAGCAGAAATATAACTTTTCGCAATAGCCTATACAGATGCGGTAATTAATTTTGATACATTTTGAAGCCTGAAAACATTTAAAGGGACCTCCAAAATACAAATAAAAGGTAAAAATTGACGCAAACTCACATCGTTCTAGAGATTAACTAGAATATTGATACAGTGACCATAAAATAATTTGTTGGTATAAAATGACAACTCTTCTCAATATTCTGAAAGATCTCCCGGTTCAACCAATGAATTCATTTAACCAAGACTCCTTATTATGATATGACAAATATACCAGGCTCAGTTGTAACTATCCCACTTACTTGTAATAATAGTAGTTAGTGTGCTGAACATTAATTAACCCGCTGGAGAATTATGCCGCATTTTGAAGGTTTATTCTGGCTTTCATCAGACAATTGCATACAGCTTAAGAAGGATCTGTGGGAGCTAATGGGCTAAAGGCTATATCTAGTAACCCTCTGACTGCCATACACCCTTACTAATCTGAATAAAATTGTCTAATAATAGCCAGAAAACAAAAAAGAAATGCGTCATCGTATCTTCTAAGGGTTAACCCCCTGTGGATTATGACGCGTTTTGAGAGTTTATTCTGGCTATTAGTAGACTATTTTATTTAGCTTAGGGCGAACTATTGGGAGTTGGAGAGTTAATAGGGATAATATTTGCCCCTTTGATTCCTATAGCTCCTTCCTAACTTGCATAAAATCGTCTAGGGATAACCAGAATAAATCTTCGAAATGCGACAAAATCCTCAAGGGGTTAATCCTGTATATACCTTTTGTAATGAACCTGGGCCAAATATAACTATAGTCTATTCATTATCAGTAGGCCAGCCATCTTGACCTCTTTCCTCGGTTTAACAAAAAAAGGGTTATAGCAAATGGGCTGCAATTTTATCCTCGCCTATTCCCTGGCTGCCTTATCCCAAATGGTAGGAATATTAGCTCGATTACTCGAGTCCATTTTGAGTCATAGAGGTTATTGGTTAAGATTTATGGCTTACTTATATTGAACATACTATAGGAAAGTGTTAAGAGGTGATGTGTGAACAATTTTGATATGGAGGTGACAAAAAGTCCTCACATTTAGCACTTTTCGGTATTTCGTTTACACATAAGTAATATTATTCCCTATGTATATGAAGCTTAACATTGATATTCTAGCCTTAAAATCGAGTATACAATTACAATTATCTAATTTTTTTGTGGATGAGGGAGACAAAAGGCAAAACTGCCTGTGACGAGTGCCTCCCCCAGAGTTGAAAGAGTGACAGGGCCAAAATCAAGGGACGTTCGAGCCAAAATGCCTGGACACATGGAGTTTGAAGCAATTTAAGTCATAGGATGAGGGAAAGACTGATTTTGGGAGAGAGTTCCATAGCTCAGTGGTTGCATAGAAGAAAGATTGAGAATAACGTTTCACTCTTGGGTTGGAGAGTTGCACAGAGTAGGGGTGGGATTGTGTTGCAAGACGAGTGCTACGTGCTCTACGAAGAGGGGGTGGTATACACTGGGCGAGCTCTGAGGAACACTGGTTGAGTTATAACGCTCACAATTGTAATACTATACAGATATATAATCCAATAATTGCGTAACCTACAGAAGAAAAGTTTAATGAGGAATTACAGAAAATTATCACCTATAGCAAAATGTCAATGAACATCCTTAATTGACCACTTGCGAGTTTCGTTCTATAAGGAAGTTGTTCAAGTTGGAGCTGTAGACAACGATATTTAACATCATTTACAGCTAAAATACGGTCGTAGTACATTTATAAATACATAAAACCCAATTCAACGCCAATTTATCCATCATAAACGTACTAATTATTCTTGCATTTCTGCTTAATATCGACGTTTACGGCTACAACTTCCTTATAGCCTGAAACTCGCAAGTGGTCAATTAACAAAACAGGAATAACGAACATCGGGATTGCAATAATACTACCGACTGCTAGTAATAACCTATAATATGACTAATACTGCACACATATATACCGATACACCTCCTAAGCCTTTCACAATTATTTTCGTGACTCTTGTTTAATATAACCCTTAAAAGATGATGACGCATTTTGACAGGTTATTCTGGCTATTATTAGACGGTTTTTATAGTTTAGGAAGGATCTGTGGGAATTAAATGAGTAAAGACTATCTCAATTAACCATTAGACAATTTTATACAGTTTAGGAAGAATCTGTGGGATCTGGGTAAAGACTATCTCAATTAAACCTCTGACTTCCACATACCCTTCCTAATCTAATTTCATACAATTTAGGAAGGATCTGTGGGAATTATGAGGGTAAAGGCTATCTCAATTAACCCCCTGACGTCCACATACCCTTCCTAATCTCAATAAAATCGCCTAATAATAGCCAGAAAACCAAAAATAAACGTGCCACCGTATCTTCTTTTAAAGGCTCGACCTAACACTGTACATAGCTCGCACCACCGACCCCTAGTGTAATGTAAATATCAGGCATTTCAGTGATATACATAATTAAAGGTCTTAATGGCATATCTTTTTCTGGACCCCTTTCTCACTCATGTCTAGCCCCATTGCTTTTGAGATTTTAAGACGTTCTCCCCATTAGTTTGGTGATTTTTAGAACTTTCGCCCCATTTCTGTCAATTTTAAGACCTTTCGTGCCATTTAGGTCTCGATATTTTTCCTCGCGAGCGATATCGAGCCTGTAATTTAAGAGGAATCGGCCTTTGGCCGAGACATTTTTCTACCGAAAAATGTACAAATATATCTTGAAAGGGGGTCTAGGGGGTGTAATTTTAAGCTCGATGGAGGTCTATGGAACAAACTAAAAAAATCCCCTTAAGTATAGGCCTACGATAAAAAGACATAAAATAATCTAATGATAAACAGGGCTATTGTGTGTGGAATATGTTTTGTATTGATAAAACAAATAATATAATGTAATGATAAACAGAGCTATTATTTGTAGCTTTTGTTTCGTGATGATAAAACAAATAATATAGTGTATTGATAAACAGAGCTATTATTTGTAGAATAGGTTTTGTATTAATAAGAAAAATAAAATAATATAATGATAAACTGCGCTATTATTTGTAAGATTTGTTTTGTATTGATAACCAAAATAATAAAATGAAATGATAAACAGGGCTATTATTTGTAGGATTTGTATTGTCTTACATAATTAACTCTTTTGTAAGACAGTGAAACGTTGGGTTAATTTTATTCTGGCTATCATTAAACGATTTTGTTCAGCTTAGGAAGGACAGGTAGGAAGCAATGAGTTTGACTGACATTATTTGTAGTTGTATATCAGATATTTGTTTCTAAATCAATAAAGTCATCTATTGTTAGCCAGAATCGAAGCAAAATAACGCCTTTGTGTAATTAAATTTTTAACCCCTGGATTACCGGTGACATCTGTTCATTATATTCTAGCAGCTATTAAACGATTTTATGCAGTTTAGAAAGGGCCTTCAGCAAGTAACAGGTTTCGAACTATCTTACTTAACCCTTTTTACTACCACAGATCCTTCTTAAACTACACAAAATCGCCTTTATAAAACTAGAATATAATCATGAAGACGTTGCCGGTACAGAAGGAGTTAATACTTTCAACCAGATGGCGCCAATCTGAATATTATTTTTAGCTACCTGCAGACGATTTTATTCAACGTACGACGAATTAAATTTGGGAATGATAGAGCTCAATGATAATTGTTATATTATTATCTGACCCACTTACCCACCCTATTCAACATCTGACAGACATTAATACAAACAGAGCGAGCCAAACGTAATGCCAGCTGAGACATATTAGCGCTACCGTACTACAAACGTAAATTAGCTTGAAATTCGGCCAAATATCGATGCCTACAGATTGACCTTCTTTTTATCCCTAGTTGCTGTTTAATTAAGGTATATCAAACTATTCCATATTAACACTCTCTGGTCCGACGCCTTGGGGGTTATTTTGATATTTTGTGTAATTACTATTAAGGATTATACTTGTTGTTGTCGTTTTCAGCTATGTCTTTTAGTTTGTTCCCTAGGCTAACAAAAACGCTTTCCCATACTTCCTTCAAACTCAATAATGCCTAACCAGACCCCGTTCAAGCTAAATTTGCACATTTCTTTATACAAATTGGTCCCGGCCGAAGATCAATTTCTTTTAAGTTACAGGTTTACTATTGTTCACCCAGAAAAAAAAACATGACATCTAGATGGCATATAATGGCATCTCATCGACAATCTAGCGGGGTGAAACGTCTTAGCACTATATCAGTTACCATAGTCCCTTTGTGTCATTGTAGTTGTTTACTGTGGGTTGTTTGTGAGTTATCCAACCTATTTTGAAGTACAATGGTTATATTTGTAGAACTTATCAGATATCTTAGTCTTTATTTGTGTGTGTATATATATATATATATATATATATTCTAATCTTAGTGTTTAGTTATAATAATTTATATGATCTATATTATTATGTATATATATTTTGTCTTCATTTGTATATGTTACCATAGGTTTGATAGGTAAGGCTGTATGTATATAATGACTAGATTTTAAGAATAGTGCATCGAAGCAAAACAAGAATTTTGATTTTGATTAATTCCTACAAGGGAACTTTTTTATACTTAAATCGCGTTCATAAGCGGTTGACGTATATTATCAGAAATCAGAAACTATGAAACCTTTGAATAATAATGTGAAATTGTGATTAATTATATATAAAAAAAAATAATCAGAAACTGTGACACCTTAAGATGATTATGTGAAATTATAATAATTTCGTAATAATAATCAACATAGAACTAATCTTGAAAGTGGAAGAATTTGATTTACAGATATAAAAAACAAAACAAAAAACCTTCAGGACATGGAAAGATGGCAACTAAATAACGCTGTTCTACGGAACTTATTGTTTAATTAATATATAATATATATGATAATGCCCAGAACAAAATCCCTTAGTTAATTTTTGCTAAAATAGGATTGCATTCCCAAGCAGTTTCTATAGCTTTATTTGTGTAAGGGGTTGGTTTATTGCATCCATTAAGGCCATGTGACACGAACGCTTTTTCCGGCAATTTTCTAAGAACAAGTTTTGTTTTGCAATATGTAAGGCCTTGTTTACATTGGTCTAGGGAACTATAGTCGGTTTTATGTCAGCTGGCGGTCAATTGAATCCCCTAGAAACTGAGATCACGACACCTAATGGACAACTATGAAACTACCAAGTCTCTGAGTCATATTAAGGCTAAGTTTTCAGAGTAAACAACATAATAAATTACAAAATCATAATAGCCGAGTAATCAAGATGGGGTCCTGGAAATTTATAGTCAGCTGAAAACAAACAAACTATAGACTCAAAATATAATGTGTTTGGTGGCTATTGTTTCAAAATATTGCCGGTAACAGTACTCGTGTGACACTGGCTTTAGAGAGATGTGTACCTATTAACATCCCTGGTATCTAGGGATACTTAATGTAGAGGATTGGACCTAACCCCTTCTGTACCAGCGACAACTTTTTCATATTATTCTAGCTGTATTTAAACGATTTTGTGCCGTTTAAGAAGAATATGTGGTACTAAAATTGGTTAAATGAAATAGTTCGAAACCTGTTAATTGCTGGAGACCAATTTATAACTTAATAAAATCGTGTAATAGCTCGATTAAAGTAAAAATGACGGCACCGATACAGAAAGAGCTAAGGCCCCTTCAGCACCATGACGCCGTGTGACCCTTGATTCTGGCTGCAATATGATGATTGTATGCAGTTTAAAAAGGACCTATGTTACTAAGAGGGTTTATAGAGATGGCATTTACCATATGGGTCGAACAGGTTGATTACAAACTAAAGAAACTCGTCTAATGGTAACAAGAATAGGAGGAAAATTACGTAAGGGTGGTGAAGGGGTTAAGGGGAGGTTTTTAGTTTGCTCCCTAAAACTTCCATCAAGCTTAAAATTACACCTCCTAGACCCCCTTTCAAGATGAATGTGTACCGGTACATTTTTCGGTAAAAAAAAAATCCCGGCCGAAGGCCGGTGCCTCTTATATTACAGGCTCGCTATCGCTCGCCAGGATAAAATCGACACCTAAATGGCACGAAAGGTCTTAAAATTGACATAAATGGGTCGAAAGTTCTTAAAATCGTCAAACTAATGGGGCGAACGTCTTAAAATCTCAAAAGCAATGGGGCTAAACATGAAGGAGAAAGGGGCCCAGAAAAAAATCCCTCAAGTGGAAATCTCCCCTTAATACACCTTATTTCACTGTGAATCAAGGTTTTTGATATAGTGTTTATTTTGTTCCCAAGCAGGAGAGCACTTATTTAAACAGTACAACAAAATTATCAAAACTGATCAGAATAACGTTTGTTCACAGTGGAAAAACGTGTATAATTTATCTATATGAAAAATGTAACCCATTCAGTACCGGCGACGACATTTTTTCATTATAGTGTGACAACTAGTGGACGATTTTATTCAGCTTAGCAAGGATCTCTAGCAATAATAAGGCTTCAGACTATCTCAAACCACCTTTTTACTACCACCTATTCTTCCTAAGCTGCACAATACCGTCTAAATATAGCTATAATACAACACAAGACACGTCGCTGGTACTGAAAGGGTTAAGCACTGATTATCACGGTGACTATTATATATGTAAAGTATATACACAAGCTGACACTCTTCAAGTATATACACAAGCTGACACTCTTCAAGTATATACACAAGCTGACACTCTTCAAGTATATACACAAGCTGACACTCTTCAAGTATATACACAAGCTGACACTCTTCAAGGGGAGGACTTTCTGGAAACCCTTCGCCCTCGTGCTTAGCTTATTTTGCATTTCTACCGAAAAAATGACAAATTTATCTTGAAAGGGGGTCAAGGGGGTGTAATTTATCTTGAAAGGGGGTCAAGGGGGTGTAATTTATCTTGAAAGGGGGTCAAGGGGGTGTAATTTTAAGGGGAGATCCTTCAATTTTTGGTAATTGTAGTTATTTATTTATTATTTTTCTAGTTTCCTCGCTAGACCTCCATCAAGCTTAAAATGAAGCCCCCTAGACCCCCTTTCAAGATAAATTTGTAAATTTTTCGGTAGCAAAATGTCCTGGCCGAAGGCCGATTCCTCTTAAATTACAGGCTCGCTTTCGCTCGCCAGGAAAAAATCGAGACCTAATTGGCAGGAAAGGTCTTAAAATTGACAGAAATGGGGCGAAAGTTCATAAACTCGTTAAACTAATGGGTCTAAAGATGAGGGAGAAGGTGGTCGAGAAAAGCGCCATGTCTCCCCTTAAGCTTGAAGGAGGTCTAAGGAGGAAGCCAAAACAATGATGAAAAGATATATAAATGAGGCAATAAACACGCTCATCCCCCCTTAACCCCTTCAAGCTCTGACGCGTTTTAGCAGCATATTTTGGCTATCATTAGAACAATTTTATGCAGCTTAGGAAGGATCTGTGGGTATTAAAAGAAGGTTAAAGACTCTCTCAATCAACCCTCCGACTTCCATATACCCTTCCTAATCTGAATAAAATCGTCTAATAATTACCCGAAAACCAAACAGAAATGCGTATTGGAGCTTGAAAGGGTTATGTCTGTATATTTGGTTTGCCCTTACTCTACTTTATTGCTCTATAATAACATAAATACAATTATCCCTGTTGGCCAGTTGGATATCTTACCGGGGGTATATATATTCTGCTATCATGGAAAGTTACTGTAAGTTTCATTTCCACATTTAGCAGGGAGGCAGAACATATTTTTGTTTATATAATACGCATGTGTCTGTTTGTCTGGTTGTCTGTAAATAAATGTTCTTTACCAAGGATATCTGGTTTTATTCTCACCTAAAACTTAATATTGTCTCCTTGAAATCATATATATACATTACAACCATATCTAAAACCTTACAACAATGCCAAGGTCCAACTGTCTGTGTAAGTCTTTAGAGGGTCGGATATTATGGTAGCAGGAGGTTCTTATCTCTAGCGGAGGTACTTATAATAGAACAGATAAACATAAACAGCCTATATTAGTTTATATATAAGCCACAATCGGTAGATAAAAAAAACATGGTATGCAATCAGGATGACAATTCAAATAGACTTTAACACATATATAAGTAACACCCCGTTCTTTAACATTATCAAATACAAACCCCAATGTACCTGAATAAACTAATGAAAGCATATTGCCCTCCCGGGATTCGAACTCGGGACACCACACCCAGAACATAAGCATCTAAACCATTACACCACCAACACAGTTAAAGGTTGAGTACACGATCACGATTAATATCCATTTTCGAATTTTTGGATATCAATCTAATCATGCACTCAGACCCAACTGCATTATGGAAAGCGTAATGTTTTAGTGAGAGGAAAGAACATAGAATGGGGCCAAGATCACTAAAGACCGGCCTCGCTATACTAGTTCCTGAACCTATAGAAATAAGTAACACATATACAGTATTCATATTCATATTCATATTCTGGTTACCATTAGAAGATTTTTAAGTTTATAATCTACCTCTCGGACTCAAATGTGTAAATATTATCCCAACCAACCCTCTGAATAACATAGGTCCTTCGTAAACTGCATAAAATCGCCTAATTTTACCCAGAATCCGAAATAAAAAGGCGTCATCGGGCAGAAGGGATTAAATATTGAGAGAGAAAAAACAGATATGTGTTTTGCGTTTCATACTCAAGTAGGAATCGCATGTCATAATATATCTCTTAAAACAGACATCATGAGTTTGTGTGTGTGTGTGTGTGTGTTTGCGCGCGTAATTGTATAATACAGGTAGGCTCAGGCTGGCAGAGTGGCAGGAGCCAAGAACTCAGTCAGTGTCTCTCAAACAGTGGTGGGGGGCAGAGGTGTTGAAATGGTCCGCTCCCTCGCCTAACTTTGGGTTCTCTATATACTAATATAGTTATTTAACCCTATTTGATCCGAGGGCGGCTCTTCGGACTTCACCTGTCTCGCTCCATTAGATTAGAGATTTTAAGACGCTTCCCCCCGTTAGTTTGGCGGCGATTTTTTTTTCTTTCTGGGTGAACGATAGCAAGTCTGGAACTTGAAAGAAATTGGCCGGGGCATTTTTCTATCGAAAAATGCACAAATTTATCTTGAAGGTATTGCGGATGGGCCATTTTTAAATCTATGGAAAGTCAGGAAGGCGTTATTGTTAGCTTAGTGGACTAACTACGATACAGTGCTCGAAAATGGTAAAGGCAAACACAATCCTCAATAAACATAATTTCATATTATAACCAACCCATCAATTATCATTAGTAGGCTACCCCCAAGACGTCGGACCAGATAGTGTTAACCCCTTCGGCATGATGGACTAATTTTCATCATAGTCTGGTTTCCATTAAGCGATTTTCATTAGCTTATAATCTATTTCTAAGAATGGAGGGGGTAAATACGATGTCATTATACCCTCTGATATAACACCCTTCTTGAATTGCAAAAAATCTTCACATTTCAGCCAGAATCAAAGGTCTTTTTCTGGACCCTCTTTCCCCTCATATTTAACCCCATTGTTATGTGATTTAAAGACGTTCACCGCCATTAGTTTGATAATGTTAAGACCTTTGGTATTTTTTGTTATTTTTCATTTTTTGAAGACTTTTCGTGTCAATTAGGTGTCGATTATATTCCTGTCGCCTTAAACCACTAATATATTTGGAATCCATACATCATGGGGAGTCCATTGATAATTATATGGTTAAATTATATTGGGCCCATATCTTCGCGCACAGGAGCCGTCAAAAATGCAAATATCGCATTTTCGGCCTATTTTCCCGGATGGATTTCCCCACAATATTGCCCCATTTTAAATGTTGCTACTACTAATAAGTCCAAGGGGTTGTAGTGTACTGGGGAATAATAGTTGGACTTTTTCCATACATCGGTTAATTTGCGTTTTACACCATTTCTGAACAGCAGCCCAGGGAAATAAAAAATGCCCCCAAAATACAAATACCATATACCGTTGGACTCGCAACGTCCTGACGAATCCAAATATACTCCAAACATTTGAAATTCACTTGTTGAGTAAAAGAAAGACTTGAGAACATTTGCTAATTCATGGGTTGGAAAGCTGGACATAATAGGAATGGGATTGTGTTGAAAGGTGGATGCCTTCCACTCGCCGTAAGGGAGGGGGTATGCATTGAGAGAGCTTTGAAAAAACACAGATTGTTGTAATAGTGATAGCAGAGTGAAAGAGATGCAGCATTGCGGCGTGTAGATAGAGATTTAGGGAACTAGTAAGAGGAAGTGAGTTGATGAGGCGAAAGGCTTCTGACTCAACCCTTCCAAGAAGTGCGGTATGGGTGGAACCTCCCCACACATGCGAACAATACTTCATACATGGGCGCACTGTGCCCCTATACAGAGCAAGAAGCTGTGCGGGGTTGAAGAACCCACGGAGACGGTTGAACACACCTGTCTTCAGTAGAGCAGTTCAAGAAGAGAGTAAATAGTAGTTTGCACACTTTGTAATGAGTGTAGTGCTCTATACATGATCTCTCCCTTATTCCACTATTGAGTAACTCCCCGGAATGGACCACAAGGTCTTTGACATACTGACTATTCCTTGTAACTCCTTGTACCTCTCCGTGACTCTTCCAACAGATGTTAATTATTTGGTATTTTCGCCTATAAATCGACAACTAGACTTAATTTATATGATTTGAAGAAAGTTTAATCTATTTTTATTAATTTCACTCCAACACCAAACCACAATTGTCTGAAGAAAAAAAAAAATTACGGGAAAATCACTCGTATGTCATTGCCTTAATAATCTCTTTCTCTCTCTCTCTCTCTCTCTCTCAGTAGGTTTAATCATCTCTCCTTCTATTCTCTCTCTCTCTCTCTGTCTGTCTCTCAGTAGGTTTAATCATCTCTCCTCCTTCTTCTCTCTTTGTCTCTCCACCCCCATTACCCGTCCCTTCAGTCTTCTCGCTCTTTACAAATTCTCTTGTCCCCTTTCCTCTTAATAAACTCTCCATTAACCACTTCTGAATGGGGGATGGTTCACTTTTTGGTAGATGTTTTTCATTTATTAATTATTTTTCTAGTTCCCTCCCTAGACCTCCATCAAACTTAAAACAAAAACTATTAGATCCCCCTTGTAGGTGAATTTGTACATTTTTCAGTAGAAAACGAGTCAATATCTTCAAAGGGTTTATCACACAATGTACTTCTCAGAATCAGAATACATCCCTTTGGCATTCTAGATTAAGGGGAGATGGGTCGTTTTTCTGGTCCCCCATCTCCCTCATGCTTAGCCCCCTTAGTGTTCAGATTGTATGACATTTGACCCATTACTTTGACGATTTTAAGACCTTTCGCCCCACTTCTATGTCAATATTATGACAGTTCGCCAACAAAACGCAAGCACACAAGCATTCAGACATGCATTGAGATAGTGTGTAGCCTTTTAATCGATACACGTCCTTCCTAAGCTGAAGAAAATCGTCTGATAACGTCCAAAATATGATGAAAAGGGCGTCGCTGGTGTTGAATGAGTTAACCTATTCAGTACCGTAGACGTCCATTTAATCATCTTCTGGGAACTATTAGACGATATTATTCAGTTTAGGAAGGATCTCTAGCAATAATAAGGCTTCAAAACTATCTCAACCAACCTTTTTAACTACCATAGATCTGTCCTAACCTGCATTCTATCGTTTACATATAGTTAGAATAAAGTATAACACACGTAGCTGGTACTCAAAGGGTTAACAAGATATTTGACGCCGAAAATTGCTGACCACGAGTCGTAACTAAAGTGTGTCCATGTAATTATTGGGGGGACCTCGTTATATCTTGGAGGGGTAATGAAATGATTAGGTTGGGGTGATTAAAATTGGGCTTTCTTGATTGAAGCTCGCACATTATACACGCGCATGGACACATACATAGATATACATACACTCACACACATACATTATACTCTCTCTCTCTCTCTCTCTCTCTCTCTCTCTCTCTCACACACGCACACACACACACACACTTACGAAACAACAAGTAATCAAGCGGCCACAAAAATACGCACACAAGAGCTCTTAATAACTTAATTATGCAAAAATGCCTGCCAGGTACACATGCATAGGCTACACACACACACACACACACACACACACACACACACACACACACACACACACACACACGTTTACATATATCTACACCCACATATACTGTACATATAACGCATAAACATACTCACATCCATATATATACAGTATATATATATACCGTATATATATATATATATATATATATATATATATATATATATGTATAGATAGATAGATAGATATAAACACTCACACACACATACACCGATATTTCAAGTGATTGGATTGTGCTGAACGTTTAATTTAATCCGTTAATTACACAATAATCATCGATCAATTCGGCGTTATTTGCATCGTTAACGAAGTGTATTGAACTTTGGAACCGAACACAAACTTGAGAGGTGAGCGAAGTCTAATGAAAATTCAATGTATATTCTTGGGTCTATATATTTATATATTCATTTGTTCTTTAGTTTCCTCGCTAGACCTTCATCAATCTTAAAAAAACACTCCCTAGACCGCCCTTCAAGATAAATGTGTACATTTTTCGAAAGAATAATTTTATAATTTTATCCTTGATTGTAAATGATAATATTAAATATATAAACAATATATATAAACAGGTAAATCAAAATAAAAGAATTAATAAATAGCCGTGTTGAAAATGGGGACTGTAATAAATACCGGTACCTAGAAAATAAAAACCAAATGAAAAATATATACAAATTAAACTAATATATCCTAGTGTTGCAAATGGAAATCTGACTGAAATAAATACCTAGAAAATAAAGACCAAATAAAAAATGTATATAAATTAAACTAAATAATAAACATTCTTGTGTAACATGAAGATATGAATGTGATGACCACCTAGAAAATAAAGATCTAATTAATAGCAAACATAAAATTACAATAGATAATATATCCTAGTGTGGAAAATGGAGATATCAATGTAAAGAATAACTAGGAAAAACAAATAATACACGAAATATACTAAACAATAAATCCTCTAGTGCATAATGGAGTTTCGTGTGTGTCCCCTTCTGGTTCTGCTTGTGGTGTTCTCTGGAGGGGTGGATGACAGTGCTGCAGACCCCAGACCAGGTAAATAAAACACAGGGTATATACTAGATAGATAGATTGATAGATAAATAGATAGATAGATAGAGGGATAGACAGATAGATAGATAAATGGAATTTCGTGTGTGTCCCCTTCTGGTTCTGCTTGTGGTGTTCTCTGGAGGGGTGGATGACAGCGCTGCAGATCCCAGACCAGGTAAGTAAAGCACAGGGGGTTATATTAGATAGATAGATAGATAGATAGATAGATAAATGGAGTGTCGTGTGTGTCCCCTTCTGGTTGTGCTTGTGGTGTTCTCTGGAGGGGTGGATGACAGCGCTGCAGATCCCAGACCAGGTAAGTAAAGCACAGGGGGTTATATTAGATAGATAGATAGATAGATAGATAGATAGATAGATAAATGGAGTGTCGTGTGTGTCCCCTTCTGGTTGTGCTTGTGGTGTTCTCTGGAGGGGTGGATGACAGCGCTGCAGATCCCAGACCAGGTAAGTAAAGCACAGGGGGTTATATTAGATAGATAGATAGATAGATAGATAGCTGGATAGATAGATAGATAAATGGAGTGTCGTGTGTGTCCCCTTCTGGTTGTGCTTGTGGTGTTCTCTGGAGGGGTGGATGACAGCGCTGCAGATCCCAGACCAGGTAAGTAAAGCACAGGGGGTTATATTAGACAGACAGACAGACAGACAGACAGACAGATAGATAGATAGATAGATAGATAGATAGATAGATAGATAGATAGATAGATAGATAGATAGATAGACAGACAGACAGACAGACAGACAGATAGATAGATAGGTAGATAGATAGATAGATAGAGAGATAGATAGATAAATGGAGTGTCGTGTGTGTCCCTTTCTGGTTCTGCTTGTGGTGTTCTCTGGAGGGATGGATGACAGCGCTGCAGATCCCAGACCAGGTAAATAAAGCAGAGGTTCTTACTAGATAGATGGATAGATAGATAGATAGATATATAGATAGATAGATGATAGATAAATGGAGTTTCGTGTGTGCCCCCTTCTGGTTCTGCTTGTGGTGTTCTCTGGAGGGATGGAGGACAGTTCTGCAGACCCCAGACCAGGTAAATAAAGCAGAGGTTCTTACTAGATAGATGGATAGATAGATGGATAGATAGATAGATAGATATATAGATAGATAGATGATAGATAAATGGAGTGTCGTGTGTGTCCCCTTCTGGTTCTGCTTGTGGTGTTCTCTGGAGGGGTGGATGACAGCGCTGCAGATCCCAGACCAGGCAAGTAAAGCACAGGGGGTTATATTAGATAGATAGATAGATAGATAGACAGACAGATAGATAGATAGATAGATAGACAGATAGGTAGATAGATAAATGGATAGATAGATAGATAGATAGGATATATAGATAGATAGATAAATGGAGTTCCTTATGTGTCCCCTTTTGATTCTGCTTGTGGTGTTCTCTGGAGGGTTGGAGGACAGTGCTGCAGAACACAGGGGTTTATACTAGATAGATGGATTGATAGATAAATAGATAGATAGATAGAGGGATAGATAGATAGATAGATAAATGGAGTTCCTTATGTGTCCCCTTCTGGTTCTGCTTGTGGTGTTCTCTGGAGGGATGGATGACAGTGCTGCAGACCCCAGACCAGGTAAATAAAGCAGAGGTTCTTATTAGATAGATGGATAGATAGATAGATAGATGATAGATAAATGGAGTTTCGTGTGTCCCCTTCTGGTTCTGCTTGTGGTGTTCTCTGGAGGGGTGGAGGACAGTGCTGCAGACCCCAGACCAGGTAAATAAAGCAGTGGTTCTTACTAGATAGATGGATAGATAGATAGATAGATGATAGATAAATGGAGTTTCGTGTGTCCCCTTCTGGTTCTGCTTGAGGTGTTCTCTGGAGGGATGGATGACAGCGCTGCAGATCCCAGACCAGGTAAGTAAAGCACAGGGGGTTATGTTATATTAGATAGATAGTCAGTCAGTCAGTCAGTCATAATTTTATTTCATAAAAAGACATATACATACACTTTTTACAGAGTTATTTACGTAATCTACATTAAGCTAAAATTCCTTAGCGGATAGTTGGTTCTGTGTTCTGTACATAAACAATTCTTGATCTGATAGCATTGATATCATTTAGCAATAAGTTAGTAAATCCATACTCATGTAGGATTAATTTTTCAACATCCTTTACAAGAAAATATCTATGTAACATGTAATACATGTTCTTCTCTATAAAACTACATGGCTTTATGAGATTTCTATATACAAATCTTATTTCATCCAGTTAACCAAATGCCTAAACACCATCAATCCACATTATCTACAAGCACTGTGGTTGCTCTCCCAGTACTTCATATTCAATATTTTCTTTATTGCCTTGTGGTATCCAATGGAAAACTGCTTAAATGGTATATAACATTTTCTATTATTAAACCAAAGTTCAGCGCCATAAAAATTCAAACAGTAGCTTTGAAATAAATTTAAAAATACTTCAGTACTCGTGTTTCTAAACTTTCTTAAAAGACAATTAAACTCACTGTAAAACTTATTTCTGCATCTTATCATATCCAAGTCATTATTAAGATTACAATCAATTATAAAACCCAAATATTTGTATTCAGAAACAATATTTAATTTGTTATTGTCTAAATATATGAAAGGATTCATTTCCTGTCCATACTTATATTTAAAGATCATACATACTGATTTTGCAGAGTTAATAGATAAGTCTAGTTGTTTAATTTCATGATCCATAATATCTATCAATGTTTGCAGACCTCTAACCGAAGGAGCCAATATTACAAGATCGTCTGCATAGGCGATCACATTGCTGACTTGTAAACCTAGTCTACAGCCTACATTACTTGCAGATAATTTACTTAATAAGTCATCAATATAAATTGAAAACAACAAGGGAGATAAAACCCCACCCTGTCTCACTCCATTTTTCATAGTCCATTCAGTTGAAATTGAATCTTTAAATTTGACAACAACATGTTGGTTTCTGTAAAAGTAAAATAAAATATTAACCAAGAAATTTGGTAATCCTAGTTTTAAAAGCTTATTTGCAAGTTTGAAATGATTCACCTTATCAAAAGCTTTTGTCAGGTCAATAAAACATGAAAAAACATTAGATCCCTCCGTGGTGTACCTTAAAATAGTTTCCTTGAGAATTAAACATGCAGTAGAAGTAGAATACCTCTCTCTAAATCCATGCTGCCTATCATTTAAACTAACATATCTTAAAATGTTGTACTTCAAGCAGTATTCAAATACCTTCAATAATATTGGCGATAACGTAATTGATCTATAATTATAATAAGGGTACCATAATTCCAAAGTTCATTCTTACAGGCATACAACCATGTACAACACAAGAAGAAATCAACTTTTCAATTACTACTATCAATTCGTTTGTGCAATACTTTAAATGAAAAGAATGTATATTATCTGGGCCAATACCACAATTGAGGTCAGATATTGCTGTAGATACATCATGACTATTTACCTTACCAAATATTTCACCGTCACGTACATTTTTCACCAATTTATCTATCATGAAGTCATCATCATTCTGACATTTACAATCATCATATACATGTTTAAACTTATTGGAAAATTTCTCTACAATACATTTTGGGTCACATTCTCATATTCTCACATTCTCATATTCTATTTTCATACTTACAAAAACTTTATTATTCTTTATTTGTCTAACCTCTTTCCAAAATGATTTCAAATTGTTATTAGATAGAGATTGAGCTAACTTATTTGTTCTAATTTGAGACTCATTTTGTTTAACTTGTTTCAATACATTCCTAAAGTCCTTTCTAGACTCCTTCATTTCTTCTAACTCAACTCCTGCAAGTGGACGTCCCCTATTCTTCCAAGTTAAAAACTTACTTCTCGCAAACTTATGCAAATCCTTAATTTCATCATTCCAACCGAATGATAGATAGATAGACATATAGATAGATAGATAGATAGATAGATAGATAAATTAGATAGATAGATAGATAAATGGAGTTCCTTATGTGTCCCCTTCTGGTTCTGCTTGTGGTGTTCTCTGGAGGGATGGAGGACAGTGCTGCAGAACACAGGGGTTTATACTAGATAGATGGATTGATAGATAAATAGATAGATAGATAGAGGGATAGATAGATAGATAGATAAACGGAGTTGCTTATGTGTCCCCTTCTGGTTCTGCTTATGGTGTTCTCTGGAGGGATGGATGACAGTGCTGCAGACCCCAGACCAGGTAAGTAAAGCACAGGGTTTATACTAGATAGATAGATAGATAGATAGATAGATAGATAGATAAATGGAGTGTCGTGTGTGTCCCCTTCTGGTTCTGCTTGTGGTGTTCTCTGGAGGGATGGATGACAGCGCTGCAGATCCCAGACCAGGTAAATAAAGCACAGGGGTTATACTAGATAGATAAATAGAAGGACAAATAGATAGATAGGTAGATAGATAAATGGATAGATAGATAGACAGATAGATAGATAGATAGATAGATAAATCAATGGAGTTCCGTGGGTGTTCCCTTCTGGTTCTGCTTGTGGTGTTCTCTGGAGGGTTGGAGGACAGTGCTGCAGAACACAGGGGTTTATACTAGATAGATGGATTGATAGATAAATAGATAGATAGATAGATAGATAAATGGAGTTGCTTATGTGTCCCCTTCTGGTTCTGCTTGTGGTGTTCTCTGGAGGGATGGAGGACAGTGCTGCAGACCCCAGACCAGGTAAATAAAGCACAGGGTTTATACTAGATAGATGGATTGATAGATAGATAGATAGATGGATAGATAGAATAGGTAGGTATAGATAGATAGATAGCTGGATGGATAGATAGATAGATATAGAGATAGGATAGATAGATAGATAGATAAATGGATGTGTTTAATGTGTTAACAATGGTGTACCTGAAAAAAAAACATAGATAATTTTTGTTTTTAAATACATTGCTATGCATAATACAATTTTCTTACATCGTGTATGCATAGCAGTTATATATTTTGGTACAGCATTGTAATTATCATAACTCGTTGCTGTACCTTTAATCATAGCAATGCCATAATGTTCTATGTTAGCATTAAGTATTTTCCACTATATTAATGTTATAGTCTTCTTTCTCGTAATATATATCATCTTAGCTTTTGAACTCTTAATTTTGTTTTGTGTGACTTCTTTCTTTACTGAATTATGTTTATCCTTATTCGATTTTATGTAGTTTATAAACAATAGGCCTATGTGTGTGTCAAAGAGTTAAAGATGTGTTATTTTGTTAACACCCTTTTTCCTCATGTTTAGCCCCAATAGTTCTGAGATTTTAAGACGTTTGCCCCTTTAGTTTGGTGATTTTACGACTTTCGCTCCATTTACGTCAATGTTTAGATCTGTCATGCCATTTAGGTGTCGATTGTATCCTGGCGAGCGAGAGCGAGCCTGTAATTTAGGAGGAGCCAGCCTTCGGCCAAGAAATTTTCTAAAGAAAAATGTACACATATACTGTCTATCGAAGGGGGATCTTGATAGTATTCTTAAGGAGGTCTAGTGAGCACCCCCCCCCCCCCACCCTTCACACAAAATATATAAAAAAACAAAATAATTAATAAATAAATAAATATACATAAATATTAAATAAATATAAGAATAAATAAATATATACAATAGTCTCCCCTTAAACAGTACATCCCTACTACATATACACTGATGGTGATGATGATGATGATGACACTAAGATCTGTAAGCGTGGACTGAAGCAAATGATGATTAATGGAGCTTTGTGTTACTTTACCATGCACGGCGGCTTAAGGTTCACTTAAGGTTTGTTTTATTTTTTTCTGGACCCCCTTCTCCCTCACGTTTAACCCCATTAGTTTTGAGATCTTAGGACGTTCGCCATATTAGTTTGGCGATTTTAAGGCCTTTCGCCCCATGTATGTCGATTTTAAGACCTTTCATGCCATTTGAGTGTCAATTATCTTCCTGGCCAGCGATAGTGAACCTGTAATGTAGGAGGAATCGGCCTTCGGCCGGACATCTACTGAAAGATGTACACATTCATCTAGAAAGGGGTCTTGAGAGTATTTATTTAAGATTGATGGAGGTCTAGGGAAGAAGCTAATAAATAAATATATACTGTATACCAGGTATATACTGTATATATATACAGTATATATATATATACGGTATATATATATATATATATATTCCCTTAAACTGTACCAGTATGTCCTTTGAACATACACACTTATGATGATGATGATAACAATAAGATATGTAAGCCTCGTTCCCAGGTAACGATGATTAATGAAACGTTGGGTTACTTTACCATGCACAGCCCCTTAATGGATCACTTCTCTTCGTTCACTGGGGCTGTCTCCTTGATTATTGCTGTATTGATATGGTGGTGGTGGTAAGTAATGGGGGCGGGTGAATATAGGGAATCTCAATATCTGTCTCTTCATCTTCACTTTCTCTTGTTCTCGTTCACTCTCTCCCTTATTCGCTCTCTCTCTCTCTCTCTCTCCCTCCTTCCCTGCTTCTATATCTCGCCTTCTAGAGAGAGAGAGAGAGAGAGAGAGAGAGAGAGAGAGAGAGAGAGGGGGGGGGGGTGAAGAGAGAGAGGGAAATAAAAAACCATTAGGGCCAAGTTACAAAGCACTTCTTCCCCTAGTGTGGTCAACGAGTGGAACAAACTGCCAGAGAAAGTGGTACAATGTAATACAATTGACACATTCAAAAGGAGGCTAGACATCCATTTCGAGAAGGTTGGAGTAAAATAAGTAAAGAAACAAATAAATTTCTCAACTTCTTCATTACTATTAATTTCCCAGTAGAAATGTTCTCATTCTGCTGAGAGCCTTGTTTCCCAACTAAATTGCATGCCGACCTAAAGTCGAAGGGAGTGGTGGGTGGGGAGAGAGCCTTCTACTGTGTTATCTTTACCTTCCACTTTGTAGCAAATCCCATGTTATAATTAAGTCCGGACTGCCTAGTAGGGACCGCAACGTCTGTGTATCTATATAACTCTGGATTATTGCCGTATCGATAGCCCGGTAAGTAATGAGGGTGATGACAATAGTGGTAATAACAGCTTGGGAGAATATTCTACACACGGTCCATCATTATTCTTATACAGTCCCCCCCCCCCCTTCTCGGTACCTCGTTTTCTATTAGCACTATCTGTTCCGACGTCTTATGGATTGTTATGATATTTTGTTTGTTATTGAGGATTTTGCTTGCTTTTGTCATTTTCCAGCAGTATATTTTAGTTTGTCCCCTTGGCTAACAAAAACGCCTTGCCAGACTACTTCAATAACACAAAAAACAAAATCTCACTCACACACCCCTTCAAGCTAAATTTGTACATTTTTCGATAGAAAAATGAAATAGATTTATCCCATTTAGTACGATGACGCCTCTTTACCTTTGATTATGGCAATTTTTAGACGAGTTGATGCAGCTTAGTGTTGGTATTGTTGTTGCTGTTATTGTTATTGCTGTTGTCAAGCAGAGGGTCCTTTGAGTCTACATAATTACAATCTAAAGAAAATCGTCTAAAGGTAACCAGAATATGAACATTACCTCATCGTGTGGAATGGGTAAATAGCAGCAGCAGAAGCAACCTATAATTTTCCCCAGTATTAGAGTGATACAGCCGGTGTCACACGAGTGCTTTTTCCGGCAATTTTCGATGAGCAAGTTTGTTCTCGTAAAATTTTGAGGCTCTTTCGCACTGGAATCGGAAACTTAGGTGGTTGATTTCTTATATAACTTACATTTTGAAGATGCTAGACTACAATTGCCCGAAATTTACAGAAAAAGAGTGCGTGTGATACAGGTACCACCTATACTGAAATGTCAATCGAAACTGAATTAAATCCCCGATCATAACTACAAAAAAGAAGAAAAAAATGCTATCTCCAGAGGAATATGTTCAATTATTGCTGTATTTACCCTATTTCTTTATCTATACTACTACCACTAATAATAATAATAATAATAATAATAATAATTATTATTATTATTATTATTTGGTCTGAGTTTATTTTACCTCCCGCTTCACCCCTATAGTTTGGCGATAATGTAACGCTTCACCCCACTCAGACGTATTTTTGTTTTCTGTTCGAGCGATAGCATTGTTGTTGTTGTTTTTATTGTCCATGTTATTGGTGTTGTTGTTGTTGTTGTTGTTACCTTTGTTCTAGTTCCTCAGACTGTCTGGCCGAACAGCCCCGAGTTGTTCATATGGTTTGTATTGCTGTTATTGTTGTTGTTTTTATAATTGTTGTTCTTGTTGATGGTGGTGGTGTTGCTGTTATGGTATTGTTTTTGTTGTTGTTGTTTTGTGTTATTGTTTTTGTTGTTATTGTTTTGTGTTATTGTTTTTGTTGTTATTGTTTTGTGTTATTGTTGTTGTTGTTGCTGTTATTATTAGCGCAGCATTTGTTGTTGATGGTATTGTTGTTGTTATTGTTTTTGTTTTTGTTGTTATTGTTTTTGTTGTTATTGTTTTATGTTTGTTATTGTTGTTGTTGTTGTTGCTGTTATTGTTATTGTTGTTGATGTTATTGTTGTTGTTATTGTTTTTGCTGTTATTGGTTTTGTTGTTCTTGATGCTTTTGTTGTTTTGTTGTTGTTTCTGATAGTGTTCTTATTGTTATTATTATTGTATGTTGTTAATAGCTCTCCAGGCCCGGGGTTAAGGACCTGCATTGACTTGACCTGCATATTAATAGTCCACAAACTTTATAATTGAGTTAGGCCAAGTTGAAGGCACAGACAACTCTCCACCAGTGTTGCCAGTTTCCTACTTGCGAGTATCATTCTATAAGGAAGTTGGAGCTGTAAACATCAATATTTAGCAGAATAACTAGCTATAATACGGTTTTAGTACATTTATTAATACATAAAACCAAATTCAACATACTATTTATCCATCAGAAACCTACATAATTACTGTATTTGTGTTTAATATCGATGTTTACAGGCCGACCTTCCTTATAGCCCGAAACTCGCAAGTGGTACCGTTAGATCTACAGCTATTTACATCCAGCTAGCGGTAATGTTTTGCTTACATCTATAGTCAATTTGTTTAATTACCTACATATTATAATTCCTCAATTAACTCTGTCTCTATGTCTTACTGCATGTTATAATTACCTGTATGTTTTAATTCCCCTAAAGTTTATCATTCAATTAGTACCGTTCCAAGGTAAAGACATCTCTCCACCAACTGCGCTAACCCAATTAACTCTACGTCTCTGTGTCTTACTGCATATTCTATTCCCCAAAGTGCTTATCCTTCAATCAGTACCGTTTAATTATCTACCTATTAAAATTACCTGCATTATATAAATGACCTACATAATATAATTAGCGGTACCCCAAGTTTATCATACACTCAGTACATTTTAATCACTTGCATAATTATC
Source organism: Paralithodes platypus (assembly GCA_032716605.1). Classification (NCBI taxonomy): domain Eukaryota; kingdom Metazoa; phylum Arthropoda; class Malacostraca; order Decapoda; family Lithodidae; genus Paralithodes; species Paralithodes platypus. The sequence goes on from CM064575.1 coordinate 2,394,436, forward strand.
ATTCCCCAATGTTTATCAATCTATTAGTACAGTTTAACTACCTGCATATAATAATTACCATCATGTTATGATTCCCCCACATTTTATCATTCAATTATTACAGATTAATTACCGTAACCAGCCTATTATAATTACCTGCATACTATAATTACCTCTAGTTTATCATTCAATTAGTTCCGGTTAATTATCAGCATATTATGATCCTCCTAAGTATATCATTCAATTAATAGTTTAATTACCTACATATTATAATCCCCAGCATATCATAATTCCCCTAAAGTTTATAATTCAATTAGTACAGTACATTTACAAGGATATTATAATTCCACAATTGTATCATTCAATTAGTATAGTTTAATTACCTGCCTATCATAATTACCAGCATATTATAATCCCCAAAGTTTATTATTCAATTAGTAGTTTAATTACATACATATTACAATTACCTGCGTATATATAATTATCTGCATATTATGATCCCCCAAAGTTTATAACTCAATGAGTTATCTGAGTTATCTGCTCAACAGGTGGCGTTGTGTGTGTGTAAGTGTGAGAGTCCGAGTGTAGGGGATGAGACAGTGAAGCACGGGAACGAGGTGGCTTCAGAGATGGGGTCGTTTCGGGCCATGAGTGAGCACCGTGCCTCATGTGAAGGCAAGATGGCAGGTGCTCGTTGTACTCTACGTGCTTCACATGTCTCACTCCCTAGACTGGAACAAGACCTCACGGGCTTCACTGTTCATTGTAAAGCGGTGAATGTTAAGGCTCTCAGCCCATGCCCGAGAGGAAGTAAGTTGGAATATAGAAAAAAAAAAAAAAAACAAAAAAAAAAAAAGTACCGTTTAATTACCAGCCTATTATAATTACCAGCCTACTACAATTCCTCAAAATGTATCACTCATTTAGTACAGTTTAATTACGTGCATATTATAATTATCTGCCTATTATAATTACCAGCATAGTATAATTACCTCCAAAGTATATCATTGCCTCAGTACCGCTTCCAGACAAAGACAGCACCTCCCCACTAACGGCGCTAACCCAATTATAAACACTCGCGAACCGGGAGAGACGGAAGTGTATATAAACGAATTACACCTTCAAAAGTTCGCTGTGAAATTTGTCGCCTATTCGTTTCCCTCGCACTTCATCATGTGGGTTGTTTTTACCCCTTTTTTTTTTTTTTTTTTTTTTTTTTTGGGGGGGGAGGACTTTTTTTCTTATAAGTGGACGGGGAGGGAGGGGGGGGGGGAGAACTTTTATTTTCTTTTTAAGAGGAGGGGGCGGACGGGTTGGGGGGGTGGGACTTTTACCTGTGCCCCCTTCCTGCCTTCCTTCTATGAGTCGGGTTGTTCAGAATTTAGTTCATGGCAGTCGGCTTTATGAGAGAGAGAGAGAGAGAGAAAGAGAGAGAGAGAGAGAGAGAGAGAGAGAGAGAGAGAGAGAGAGAGAGAGAGAGAGAGAGAGAGAGAGAGCAAGGGGTAAGAAAAGATTGGTGTGTAAAAAGAGGAGGTCCACCTTTTGTCTTGTTAATGGCAGGTATCCTTTCTCTGTTGCTCGCTTTTCGTCTCTCTCTCTCTCTCTCTCTCTCTCTCTCTCTCTCTCTCTCTCTCTCCATATTACGTTTTCTTCCTTCTCCAACCACTCCAGTCGGACACAGACTTTAATATTTCATTTTAACTAGAGCCTCGCGGGAACATTTTGGAAATTAGAATTCAAACTATTATCGGCCCGCATTCTTAACTATTTTCAACATTTCTTATTTCTTTCCAACAACTTTGGTCTCTAAGGATCCCTCGTCAAATATATATATATATATATATATATATATATATATATATATATATAGAATGTACAGATATATATATATATATATATATATATATATATATATATATATATATATATATATATATATATTATATATATATATATATATATAGAGAGAGAGAGATTATGTGTGAGTTACGTATTCGTACATGTCTTCAGAGTGTGTAAAGTGACAGGCTAAACCAACATTACAGCTTACTGTTTAGTCTTTGCATCTTTAGTATCTTACATTTGGCTAATTAATATTTTCACCAGACGAGGAATTAAGTTTGGAAACTGTGTGTGTGTGTGTGTGTGACTGTGTGTGTGTGTATGTGTGTGTGTGTGCGTGTGTGTACTGAGGGTTAAAGAGGTCGTGTGTTGAGCCTGTTTTACACTTAATTATCTAACTATGACCAAAGTATAACCATTAACCCACATATTTTTTAGCAGACGATGAAGTAGCAATAGTAAAGTGTACAGTTTCCCACACCTTCGACTGTAACACATCTCATTTTTACCTCCGTCATCGAAGTTGGAAAGAGGTTATGTTTTTTGCGTCCCCTGACTCCCAACAAGCCAAGTTATTATGGGCACTTTATACACCCTTTTCATGCCCATATATTTAGAGGGTATATCACTTTTAGAATACCTAATTGATAAGGGTATATTATTATGGACACGTTATATACCCTTTTCATACCAATATTGTATATAGGTGTCTCCTTCAATAAACCAAAATTAATGCCCACTTAAGGTTGCAACTTTCCACTATATTCGGCTTATAAGAATTTAACCCAAAGCTCCGAGGATTTGAGAGAAGCAAAAACCTGAAAATGGATGTTTAATACCTCGCTCTCGCTCTCTCTCTTCCCACCTCTCTCTCTCTCTTGACGATCGACCAAGCAATTTACACGCGGGGAAATAGTTGCAATATCATTGGTAAATTTTTTAATTCACACGAGTCTAAGAATGTTTTAATTCACACGAGTCTAAGAATTTCTTCTTCAATTGAGTTGTCAATTTGTGGAATTGGCTTCTTTGAGATGTTATAGACATCACTTAGACAAACACCTCGCATTTAATCCCCGACTAACTGCATTTGTAAAAATAAAATAAAATAAAACATAATAATATATACTGTATATATATATATTTTTTTTTCCTCAGATATATCGAGGAAAACTGCGTTTATAAATGAATAAGTAAGATATTACTCTCCTGTCTTCATATACCCGAAGGATCTCTTTTAGCTGTGTTATGTTACTAACTCAATTGTCCCCTACCAACATCTCCTAACCCTACTATGGACATTAGTTCCAGGACGGTACTTCCCATTCCAATTTACCCACTCTAAACCACCGTTGAACACTTTGAGCAGCAGTGATTTAGAGGGCAAGCCAACTCGAGGGGTCACAAGCGCTGTTGTTGCTCGACTTCCTCTGTCCTTATTATGCTGTCTTCAACCCCCCCCCCCCTCCTCTCCCTCTCTCTCATTGTTGTGAAAATTAAATTGCCTTTTTTCCAGTAGCGTTTAAACTCTCCCAAAGAAAATGTGCAGAAGCAACAATACTTCGTTCTGAATGCTAAGTTTATGTTAAGACGCCTGTGTGTGTGTGTTTGTGTGTGAGAGAGAGAGAGAGAGAGAGAGAGAGAGAGAGAGAGAGAGAGAGAGAGAGAGAGAGAGAAAGAGAGTGAGAGTGGGGTAGAGAGAAAGGTGTATACGTGTTAGTGTGTGCGTCAGTGTGGGTATGTGTGCGTTAATCTTTGTTTGAGTGTAATTGTATCGTGTGAGCGTGTTTGAGCGTTACAAAACACCGAGGACCTCCTCCGAGCGCTGTTAATGACCCAGCCGTTCCAAACCCTTCTCCTGCCCACCCTCTCTCCCCCCTGATAACTCTTTCATCTGATCTAGTATAACAACCAGAACAATAACAACATCAAAAACAACAACTACAAAACAACAACAACATCGACGACGACAAAAACAACACCAACAGCCTACAAGAGTGAGACTGAGCGGTAATAAACCACTCGACATTTCCCGACGGAGGCAAAAGTCTTATAGGCTATTGAGCTAACTTAAGCTATTGCTCAACCACCAAGTAATCATTTACAGACTCACTTAATGCTCCACTCCAATAATTCCGAACGCAATCACTCACTCGCCCAGTTACTCACCCACACACCCTCTCCCTTCTTCATTCACTCACCCACTCGCTTACCTATTCAGTCACACCTCCACCCATCTCACTCACCCACCCACCCAATTACTCACTCTCTCCCTCACTCACCCACTCATCCTCTCCTTCACCCACCCACTCGCTTCTCCATTCACTCACCCACCACTCCCTTACCAATTAACTAACTCACCCACCCACCCACTAACTCACCCACCCACCCAACCACTCACTCACGCACACCCCCATCCACCCACTCCCTAATTCCCCCACTCAGGACACTTTCACCTGTCGAGATGGGATCAAGTCAACCCTTTATTGGAGACACGACAGGCACGAAGAGCACACGAGAGAGAGAGAGAGAGAGAGAGAGAGAGAGAGAGAGAGAGAGAGAGAGAGAGAGAGAGAGAGAGAGATAATGAAATAAAGATATAAATAATGAAAGAAAGAGAAAGAAAGAAATTGAAAGAGAGAGAGAGAGAGAGAGAGTGTGAGAGACAGATACAGAGTTAAAAGATTTTCCGGAAATCAATTTAATAGCATCTCAAATACCTAGCGTTTCATTCTCAAGAGCTTTCCTAGCCTACTTACGATAAAAGTCAAAGTATTTATTCTGGATATTTAAAGAATATTTTATTCAGTTTTAGAAAGGCCTCATTGAATTAAAGGAGGTTTTCTCAATTAACTTTCTGGCTTCCATAGTTGTTTCATAAACTGAATAAAATCGTTCAAAACAAAATATTATGAAGAATACTAAATTATGAGTGGTACTTGAAAAATAGACAGAATGGATAAAAAACACCATCTGAGGAAGAGCACTTTATTGACAACGTTTCGCAGATAGTCTGCGAAACGTTGTCAATAAAGTGCTCTTCCTCAGATGGTGTTTTTTATCCAATACTAAAAAAAAAAAAAAATATACCAAGAGTGAAACGTTACTCTCAAACTTTCTTCTACTCAACAGCTGAGCTCTGGAACTCTCTCCCAGAATCAGTCTTTCCCTCTTCCTATGACTTAAATTGTTTCAAACTCCGTGTGTCCAGGCATTTTGGCTCGAACGTCCCTTGATTTTGGCCCTGTCACTCTTTCAACTATGGGGGAGGCACTCGCTATAGGCAGTAATGCCTTTTGCCTCCCTCAATCACATAGAAAAAAAATAAAATAAAAAATTGAATAGTGTAATGTGTTAGCTTCGTAGTCAACTAGCTGCAAGAAAAAGTACCAAGAGCTCTTAACCGATTCTCGTAGCTTAGTCCCTTAATAAATAAATTAAGTTATACAGTTCTAGCTTGGACTCTTTCTAGCCGCTACATATCGTCCCGGAGTACAGTAGACGAGAATATCGCAACATATTCCAGAAGCGGCCGGATTATATCATTGTAGGGAACTACTGCAGTTCACCTCCCTAAGGAAAGCATGAAGGAAGGAGGTTTAATGCAGGGAGGGAATGTTTTACAGAGTGTACCCTATGTGAGCGTGAAGCCAGGTAAAGGACTGGCAGGTATTGGGAAATTTGGCTAACACTGAACATATTGTTTCACATACAGGATATTGTATATATGCAAAAGTGATGATAGACTATAATATTATGGTAACTTATGGCAAAAATACATATCTCTTTAAGATCTGTATACGAAACTCCATTATTTAAATCATATTTATTGACGTACTGAAAGGTCGAAGCGTGGGAGGTTGGCTTCACTGTTGCGCCGTGACACTCCCTCCTTTAATATCCTTCCTCCAAGACCTGAACCACCTCCTATTATTACTTCTCCTCCTTCTCTTCCTGCCCTTGCTCTTTCTCCTTATTTACTCTTTTAATTTTTCTTTCATTTTCTCCTGTGTTCCTTGTTTTTTCATCTTTCGTATCATCTCTCTTCCTTATTATTCCTCTCCTCTCCCTCTTCCTTCACCTCCTCTTCTTCACGCAATCCTCCTCCTACTTCCCCTTTCTCCTCTTCCTCTTCCTCCCCTCCTCCACCTCATCAACCTCCACCACCACCTAATTTTTCTCTTTTTCCTCCACCTCCTCCTCTGGCTCCTCATATTATTCCTATTCCTCCTCCATCTCCTCATCTTCCTTCCACCTCCTCCTCCTCCACTTCCTCCTCATGTTACTCCACCTCCTCCTGTTCTTTCTCCTCCTCTCCTCCTCTTCCTATGTCCTCCCTGGTGTGAGAGTGGCCCTGGTATAATTAAGTTCAATTATCTCTTCATTGGCTATCATTAGTAGGTTATAACTCTACAGGTGTCGCGTCTAATGCTCTGGCTTAGTGTCTGGGGGGTGAGAGAGAGAGAGAGAGAGAGAGAGAGAGAGAGAGAGAGAGAGAGCGAGAGCGAGAGCGAGAGCGAGAGAGAGAAAGAGAGAGATAGAGTATGTATCGGTAAAACTACAGAACAAGCCCTCCTCATTACATAGTGTATTGTTTTAGCATTTACTTTTATATGTTATGTTTTTCATATTTTCTTTGATAGTGTTGGTTTACAGCAAGGACTGCAGGAAATTAGTATTTACCCATTATTCAACAATCTATAGGCTAAACACCCCCCCACCCCCTAGTGGGGAGGGCTATGGAAATCAGGGGAAATGGAGAGTTAAGGAGGATAAATATCTATATCAATGTTTACGCCTTAAGGCTCCAACTTCCTTATAGCCTGAAACTCGTACGTGGTCAATTATATTCTCGTGTTCTTAAAAAAGGCGAATACGTAATTGGTTAATTGAATGAGAGAGGAAGGGAGGGGATAATGCTCGGTGTAACATGGTGAGGGGATAACATAGACTTTTGAATGCCCTAAGGGAAGTATATAAGAGATAATCATAGATAGTTGATAGTAACAGATAATGGATATAAATAGATTAAGGATAGTATTAGATTAATGATAATAATAGATAGTAATATATATTAATATATAATGGATAGTAATAGATTAATGATAGTAATAGATTAATTATAGTAATAGATAGTAGATAGTATTAGAACATGGATAATAATAGATTAATGATAGTCATAGATTAATTATAGTAATAGATAGTAGATAGTATTAGAACATGGATAGTAATAGATTAATGATAGTCATAGATAGTAATAGATAATAATTATAGTAATAGATAATAGCTAGTAATAGATTAATGAAAGTAATAGATAGTAACATACTTATTATAGCAATAGATAGGAATAGATAGTAATACATTAATGCTAGTAATAGATAATAGATAGCATTAAATATTAGATAGTACTAGATAAATGATAGCCATAGACAATATATAGAACCATTTTTGAAAACTGGAAAGGTACGTTTTTCAAGCTATTTTCGGAGATGGGTATACACGATTTTCCACAATAAAGGACCAATTTAAATTCTGCTGCTACCAATGGATCCAGGGGGTTGTAGTGTACTTGGGGGAAATAGCTGGGTTTATTCCATACATTCTTTCCTAGGCTATAGTCCATGGGGGGATTTTATGTTTAAAAAAAAAATTGGACAGCTGCCAAGAGCATAACACAATGCCCAAAAATATAAAACGTATATACCGTTGGAATTGCACCGTCCTGAAGAATCCAAATATATTTTTAAATGTGTTAAAATACAAATTGACTCAAACAAACTACAACCTGTAGGGAAGGTTATAATTCAGAGAAGTTTGGAAAAATCACTTTGATTGTGGCAAATTGATAATGCGCACAATTAAACCACATACAGTATATATTAGGAATCCTTACACCATGGGGAGTCCATTAATATAAGGGTAAAATGAAGTTAGGCCCACATGGTTTGAGTCAAGGGTTGGCTTCTAAAGAGACCACAGATTTCGAACCTCTTCGGGGGGCCCTGTGGACCAACTCAGGTTGATGATAACGAATATGTTAATTGCCAAAATGGCCCTTCGTTGAAAAGTTGTCCGATTGCTATATTCTTAAACCAAGACCCATGACTGGATGACTCCGTTGTCGACGCCTGCCCGGGATGTAACACAGCACCCCATACCATTAAACACATCATAGAAGACTGCATTTCACACAACCACTTACGCCAACAACACAATCTACACTCAATGAGAGCTCTGTGGGAAAGCCCGATCGTGGCCATGGCCTTCCTCAGGGACTCGGGGCTGTTCGGCCAGGCAGCTTAGGGAACAACAACAACAACAACAACCAAGACCCATTATTTATAATATTACCTGCCTCCTTGTTGTGGGACAGTGACGTACTAGCCGCCTGTTACCTTTATCGGGTGTGAATATTGTACTCCCATGCTCATTAAAGTAGTATTGAGAGCTTTGATTTCTACAGCAATTTTCGAGCATGCATTTTTTGTTTTTTCCCCCCTAGACTATGAAAAAAAAAAAAAAAACCCGTCTTCCAAGGTCCTCTTCAAGATTTGAACACAAATGCTCCCCAGATCCCCTTCAAGCTAAATATGTAAATTTTTCGGTAGATCTATGTCCTGGCCGAAGGCTCATTATCGCTCGCTCTAAAAACATTGACACCTGATTTGGGTGAAATGTCTAACAATCGCCACACTAATGAGTAAAATCATTTAAAATTTCTAAACTTACAGAGTAGAGAATAGAGAGCATTGATTATAACACCTCCTGGGTCCTTGTTGCGGGACACTAACAGACTAGCGGCCCATTACGTTTAGTGGGTGGGAATAATGTAAGCCTAAGATGATTGAAGGAGCGGCATTATGTTGAAGAGCGGGTACTTTTGAAAGAATTGGAGTGAGGGTAAGGCAAAAGGACCGGAACAGTTGGTAGTTTATGTTGTACAATTGGCCAATATTGTATTATATATTATTATATTTCCTATGAGGAAGGGGATAAAAGGCAAAGCTGTATGTAACGAGCTGTCCTGGCGAGCTATAGCGAGCCTGTAATTTAAGGGGAACAGGCCTATGGCCGGGAGATTTTTCTACCAAAATATTTACAAATTTGTCTTGGGGGGGGGGTATTTATTTTATTTGTTTAGCTTGATAGAGGTCTAGGGAACAAACTAAAAACCTTCCCTTAAATGTCATTGGTACTAATATGTTTACCATATGCAGGGGCGTAGCTAGAGATTTGGAGGCCCAGGGGGCTTGGTGCCTGGAGGGGCCCCCTCCATGGTTTGCTTATTATAGAAGGGGGTGGGGGTGGCGAGCGAAGCGAGCCTAATCAGCTGGGGGGTTCGGGGGGGCGCTGTAAGCCCCCCCGAGAAAATTTTAGAATAATAATGCTACCTAGGTGCGTTTTGACGATATCCATGACTCAATAGTGGGGTACTGGTAATAATGTAATATACAATTAATTATTATATCACTGTGATCTAATGGATTAGGAATACATGTACAATGGATGGTACAATACTGTAAAACATATACCACTTTGATGAACTCTTTCTCTTTGTCGTTCATTAGGCATGTCTGAAATAAGAATATAAAATATAATACTAATCAAATAATAACAAATAATAATGTACATGAAACGTGATAACATTAAAATATTATTTCAACCCCACCACTGGCGTTAGGGAGTTAAAATAGGCGTCATTGGTAGGCCTAATCAAGCTATGCATTACCTCAAATCTCAATACTGGGGGCCTCTTCTTGAGAGCCCCAGTAACTTGTTAGAAAGCTTACCAACGTTTGCACCTGACCCTGGACCAGCCAAAGGGCTAGATTAACCTACAAACGAGTATTCAATGCTAACAACTGTGTTCCTTCTTATTTCACAGTTCCTGGGCTTGATATGTACAGCCACCATAGCCTATATGGAAGGCGTATGGTAGCATAAATAAAAGTGCTCCAGAGTCTAAATTTGAAAGAATGAGTCATAGTGCTCATAGCCTAACCAAGGTAGCCTACACTCTACACCATTAATGTTGCCTCTCTATGCTCTATTTTAGCTGATGTATTGCATCCATACTTAATTGACTAATATTAAACGACTATGCATCTTTTTCACGATAAAGCTAAGGTTTAGTAAGACCATAAACATTGTATAGGCTATGTTAGGCCCCCTACAGTTCGAGAAAAAAATATGAGACCAAAACATAGGCCTACAAATTTCAAGGCCTAAAAATGTAGCACTTTAGAAGTTTAGCCTACTCTACAAATATCTTCGATACCACTCAACTTTCTCACAAGGTTAAGTACATAGGTTATCTATGAAATATAGCTAACGATTTGACCATTACAGTTCACGAAAAATAAAATATTACCGAAATTTTTGGTTCATATATTTATATATAATTGTATGTAGGCCTAATCTTCGATTATACACTCAACTTACTAACAATCACCATGTTTCTTGTTGTCAAATTAGGCTATATCTTATCATTCCTTTACAAATGCTTACGAAAAACACAGTATATTAACCAACTGTCAAACTCAATAGTGCTATTTTGTAATGTATATAAAGTATAATCATTAGGCCTACCTATAGGCAGTGCGTCCTAAGCAAGTGGCGGGTAGGAGGCTAGGAGCGAGAGCGACGATGTTTCCCCTTGCACCGCCAAATCAATACTGATGGAGTGATCGTTATTTTTCTAATTTTAAATACCCATGACGTCGCAGCAAGATAGAAGAAAAGACAGAGGTTAAATCAGAAAACACACATGGTGTTTATTTTACTCATTATTAATATTACTTATATATACAATTATACAGTATATACTATTAGTATAATTAATATTATTTTCAGATCCATTTGGGGGCCCCCTTCTCTTGGGGGCCCGGGGGGCGATTTCAAACAGCCCCCTCCCGCCCCCCCCCCCCCCCCCCTTAGCTACGCCACTGACCATATGTCATCTCTTACTCAGGTTGGAAGGAGCAGACAGACTGGGGGACAACGAAGCACGGGACCCACCACCACCACCACCACCACCACCGGGGCCCCCACCTCCTCCCCAGCCTTCCCCCCTCCGTCACTGCCACCACAGGGGAGAATGTTACCTTGCCTTGTAGGGTGGCTAACCTCAGGGGACGATCAGTATGTTTATTATTATTGTTATTATTATTAATGCTTCACAACCCACACTTATGTCCACACCCACACTCCACACCACACACACCTATACCCACACCCATACCACCCCACACACTTCACATGCACACCCATAACAACACTCCATACTCCACACCCACACGCCAAACCTGTAACCCACACCCCACACTACTCTGACCTGGGAATGTCCGAATAGTATAGATAAGTGTTCTATATAACATTGATATTATTAACTTTATTTTACATTGAATTATATTATCCAATATTATTATCTCTCTCTCTCTCTCTTTATGAGTGGTGGGGGGAGAGAGCCTTCTGTTTTTCTAGCTTTAACTTCCACTTAGTAGCAAATTGTGTTAGAACTATGTCCGGACTGCCTAGTAGGGGTCGCAAGATCTGTGGAGTCTCTGTATTTATGTAACACACTCTCTCTCTCTCTCTCACACAAACGCTCACTCTCTCTTTCTCACTCTCTCTTTTTCTATCTTTCTCTCTCTCTCTCTCATGTTACCATCACACAGTTCCTCCTTACCACAACCAGCACCAGTTTCCTTTTTCCCCTTCCTGTTCTTTTTATACCGTTCCCCCTTGTACCTCCCCGCGTGTGAACAATGAGGCCAGCGGTCCGTGGGTAACATATGGACCATTGGTAGCCTCAGACGTGCCCGGTATTGTCTCCTCTTTTTCTAACTCTTTTACTCTTGTTCTTATATTTTTCTTATGGAGTTTCTTTCTTCTCTTTCGTATTGTCTACTTTATTTTTCTACCCTCCCTTCTCCTTCCTTCTTCTCTTTCTTATTGTATTTTTCTACTCTCCCTTCTCCTTCGTTCTTCTCTTTCGTATGGTATTATTTATTTTACTACCCTTTACTGTTATTCTTATATTCTTCTTCTGGGGTTTGCTTCTACGTTTCTTCCTTCTGTTTCTTTCTTTGTCTACCCTCCCTTCTCCTTTCCTCCTTCTCTTTCTTATTGTCTTATTTTCTTTTCTAGCCTTTATTTCTTTTCTTATATTCTTCTGTCTTCTCCTTCTACGTCCTTTCCTTCTTCTCTTTCATATTGTCTAGTTTCTTTTCTTCTATCCTTTATTCTTATTCTTATACTCTTCTAGATATTTTTCTACGTCCCTTTTTTCTTATCTTTCTTGGAATTCCTTGTTTTGATTTTATTGTGTGTGTGTGTGTGTGTGTATTATGCAATTACTTAAACTATTTATCCACCAACTTATCTATCCATTTACCTGTCTAAATACTTGGCCATCATTTCCACCACCAATACTTTTCTAATTATATACTTTAACAACCCATTACTCCATCTCACCTCAAAGCTATACATTTAGATATACAGAACGAGTTTAACCCCTTCAGCACGATGATGCCTTATTTATCTACTAGTCTGGCTAAAATTAGACGATTCTATGCAGTTTAAGAGGGTCCAAAGTTATTCAGAGGGTGTACTGAGATCTTATATGTTGCTTTCATTGTTAGAGGTAGATTATTATACGCTAAAGAAAATCATCTAATGGTAGCTCGAATATGGTGAAAATGACTTCAGTTTATGCAATTTACGAAAACCCTATTTTATTCAGAGGGTTTATTACGATCTTATTTGCCCCTTTGAGACATGGAGGCTGCTCATATAGTAAAAAAATCGTCTAATGGTAACCAGAAAAAGAAGAAATTTACGCCATGGTGCTGAAGGAGTTAAAAGGTATTATTAAGGTACAGATTATATGGGACTGTTAGATAGGATGGGTGCATATGGGAACTGCCACTATTAACCTTCTCTGTCATCAGGTATCATGGTTAAGGCGGGGTGACCTGACCGTGTTGTCGACTAATACCCGTGTGTTTGCCTCGGATCAGCGCCTCAAGGTAAAGCACAGTTAATTAATAATAAATAATAAACTGTTCCTGTCTAGTAGTATTAAGGCCGGACCACCTAAAAAACGACTAGTGTAATCGGGCTAACATTTCTACCATTTGGGAAGAGTCAGTCAAGGAATAGATATGGACATTTACAACCCATTTGCTCCAGCCCTTTTTGAGTTGAGGATAGAAGTCATGATTCCTCGCCTACTTACAGCGCACAGACTATAGTAGAGACCGCAAGGTTTGTATGGTCCGAGTATCTGTGTAAATCTCTCTCTCTCTCTCCCAGTTTCCGCCACTTACGAAAATGACACATTGACTAAGTTGCAGGCCCCCCCCCCCCCCATGGTATACCAAGAATCGACTTCGGCCTTAAGACGCCAACCCTCATCACAACCACCACCATCTTGCATACATATCCTGCCCTGTGGACCAACGTGTACTGTACAATCGCGGTCATTAATTCCGACAAACTTCTCAGCCTTGCACGGATTAAACGAACTTCTGGAGAAAAAAAATACAAAATACAAAATCAACAAGGAAAGTAGGTGGAGCAGGAGGTAGTTTCGAAAATGCATGTATAAGAATTACTGACCGCAACTATACATACAGGTACATTAATATAACAAATCCTACCTAATCCTACCTAATGATCCGGTCTGGCAGTGCACCATGATAATGTGCGGCTTGATTACTTTTACTTATAATTATCATTAAATAATGGTTGTGTAGATTTAGTTCTAATCATTATTAATAATGTGTACAAAGGGTAGAAAGGAGTACAAAGGAATTCAAGCAACAACAGGTCCAGCGACCCATCAAGGCTGCTTGCCCTCCAAAACACCGATGGTCAAGTGTCCAAACAGTAGTTTAGAGTGGGTAAGGGAAAAATGGAAAGAGAAGACTGCCCTGGGACTAATGTCCGTGGCAGGATTAGATGTTGGTAGGGGACAGTTGTAAGTAAAAAAAAAAAAAAAAAATTGTTTGGTATGGTGTTCCCCAACAGGTAATCTCGTGGCAGGTAGGAGCCGTGTGGATGTGGGACCTGGTGATAGCTGGGGTCAACATGAAGGATGCTGGTCTGTATGAGTGTCAGGTCAACACAAGACCCAAACTCTCACACCCGGTCACGCTACAGGTCAAAGGTCAGTACAACCCAAAAGTTATATTTCAGTTATATTAAGCGATCAACTTCTTCAGATTGTGGACCAGAAGACAAAATTATAGTACTATGAACGGTATTGATACGGTCACATTACTCGGGCACAAACGCAGGAATAGGTCCGCTTGGGGGCATTCTGTGTATGGCCACCCTCATTAAGGGCAGTAAAGCGTCTAGCAATAGATAGATAGATCTATGGAATAAAAAGGAAATATATCTCTTTCTCTCTCCCTCTCTCTTTCTCTTACATTTGCACACTCATCTTTGTTCCCCCCCCCCCCCCCCGCTCTCTCTCTCTCTCTCTCCACTGGGTCCCGGACGCTTCCCCTCACAATTCACGTATAACTTCAGCCGTCTCTCCCCAGTATGGCAACCCCGAGGCAGCTCAGGAGGGTTTACTTTAAACTTTATTTTTCCTTTTTGTGTGTGTGTGTGTGTGTAGATCTCCTCCTCTCTCACGTTTAGCCCGACTAGTTTAGAAATGATAAGACGTTCGCCCCATTAGTTTGAAGACTGTAAGACCTTTCGCCCTATTTCTTTGTTAATTTGAAGACTTTAAGTGCCATTTAGGCGTTAATATATTCCAGGCGAGCGAATAGTTAGTCTGAGTATATAGATAGACAGATAGATAGATAGATAATTTGTCAACACTGAATTTCAGGCGGAGGTGCTGAGATCCAGGGAGCCCAGGAGGTGTATGTGGAGGCTGGGTCCTGACTGGTGCTGACCTGTGTGGTGCTAAGTCTGCCTCAGTCGGCACACATCACATGGCTACACAACTCTGATACTCTAGCACCCCATGGTCCTAGGTATGTTTCTTCATCCCTTTCACCCCATTATAGTGCTGAATATTTCTTGGCGAGCGCAAGCGAGCCTGTAATCTAGATAAAGTGTACATATTTTTCCGCCCAGAGTCCAGAGGGCAAATTGAACCTCTCCATATTTGGCGCTATAACCTTAAAATCCTCAGTCATTAATTTAATTGGGAAGTGTTTGGTGTTGGGAGTTAAATAAATAAATTAGATTAGGTATGCCTCCTTTGATCTTTACTGTATATGTATCGACCCGCATCATCTGGCACCACAACTCTATATTCCTTACATCGCATGGCTCCACGTAAATCTCGTCGATCTCGTACCTCTCGTCAGGCTTTATACTCCGTAATTTTGGCTTATTTCAGGTGCCTTCTTCTCTCCTCTCCCACCCTTCCTTCAATACCTCCCTCATCTGGTTTAATAATCCTGCTTCCTTCTTCAGTTCTAGGTACATCCCCCTAATGCTCTCCTTTCACCTGTCCCAATCATCTGACTTCATAATGCTGCCTCCCGCACACCTCATAAACTCTAGGTACGTTCCCTTGACCTCTCCCATCACCTGACCCCATTACTTGGTTCTATAATACGGTCTCCCACACATCTCATTAATTCGATGTATGTCCCCTCGTCCTCCCCACCCAACTACCCCCATTACCTGGTTTCATAATACTGCTTCCCCTACACCCATAAGTTCTAGGTATGTCCCCTTATTCTCTCCTTTCACCTGACCCCATTACTTGATTTCATAATACTGCCTGGAGGTGGAGAGGACCCATACCACCTCCACACTATAACTGACCGAGCCCTCTCCCTTCCGTCAGAGGTGGAGTGGAGGTGTCTGTGGAGGTGGAGAGGACCCACACCACCTCCCGCCTTACCCTGGCTGACGTACTGACTGTAGATGCCGGGAACTACACCTGTATGCCAGAGTGGAGGGCGGAAGCAAGGGTAGCAGTCTTCGTATTGCAAGGTGAGGTATACTGTATATACTGTACATATAATAGCTAGGGCTAGGATTTGAAGCTCTACACTCTACAGGCAGGAGGTCGTCACCAGTACCACTGGTCCACTATGGTGGTTACAGAAAACCTTGTAAAAATTACAAAATTATCTGTAAAAAAATTACATAATATATCTGCTAAATTTATGTATAGGTTACAGTGTTACTGTCAAAGTTTTTACAGAATCATGTAAATTATACAGATAATGTTTGGCAGCCTAATTGCCAGAAATTGTTCCGTAAATTATACAGAATCTTGTATTGTTACACTTATATTTTATCATTCTCGGTAACCTAGTTCTACCAAAGCAAGATCTATTAACACACACACACACACACACACACACAGCCCGTAGCCTAGTAGGTAGAGCTCTCATCTCACACACGAGGGGTCGGGGGTTCAATCCCCGGCCGGGCGGAGACAAATTGGGCTTGTCTCCTTTCATGTGTTAGCCTCAGTTCACCTAGCTGTAAATAGGTACCTGGAATAAGTGGACGACGTTGTGACGTCCCATCTGGGGTTGGCAAAAATGGTACAAGGCGAGATGGGTATCATATGGTTCACCTAAGCTGATGGCTACCTAAGCCTTCGGGCGAGACGGTACCGTCTATAGTGAGAATGGTACCATACAGATCCACCCTAAGCCTTCGTTTCCGATGTCGCCAATTGGCTAAAATACAGACTACACACACATCCACAGCCATTCCAACAGTACATAAAACACTTAACATGCATTTCACGCAATACATTCCCAGTTAAGGAGGCGCGATAATAATGAGCTTAGCTCGCATTGCGTGGATTCCCCTTAACGAACAAGTAACTGAGTAACTGAGTAACACACACACACACACACACACCGTATATATATATATATTTTTTAAAGTTAAATACCGGTATGGGAGGGGTAGCTGAGTGGTCATAAAAATGGACATGTGAAACAGAAAATCCACCATCTATCCATGTAAGCATATGGTGCAAAACCGAATTAGCGTACAATAGGCTATGCATTACCGGGACATTTGATGCATACTTTACCAACAGTAATATTTCTTACATAAATACAATATATAATATAATCATAATTGGTAGGCCTATTTATAATTGACCAACATTGTGTATTATGACCTAGCCTTGGCGAGGTTATACTGAATAGGCCCTATAATTATAAACCGTTACCCATAACAATCCCACCCCACCCTCAGTTAGGTTAGGCTATGTTAAACACCGTGAGTTGTTTGATATAATATATAACGCAAACCTTACCTTGTGTCATGCAAAGGCTGTAGGCTACAAATATATAACGCACCCTTACCTTGTGTCATGCACAGGCTATAGGCTACAAATATAGCAACACAAACTTCTGATTAGGCTATGGTAGCCTGTTACGTACGTACACATTGCCTAAAATCCAGCTAGGCAGCAATCGTGAAAGTATTATGCACAATTTTATACGTTGTCAGAAACTAACTTGCACTGTCATTCATTCAATATACAATTAAATATCTATAGGGTTGCTTACTTTGGCTATACCGGTACCTGTTGGAAAATACACACAAGGTACTGTACTGTACATTACTACTACTGTTTTAGCCTAGCATTTGAAAAAAAAAAAAAAAAAAAAAAAAAAAAAAAAAAAAAAGTATACAAGCTACTGTATATAATCGAGTGAGTTGCCTCGGCACATGGAAGCATATGAAGGCGATTCATTCACGTCCACGCCCTCTCAGGGATTACGCCTGGCAATTAGATAGACTATATAGATATTTAATCATAATATGGTAGGATAGATCTTTTAGTTTTCTACCAAACGTTAAGCAATTGTATTCAGCTGATGAAATTGAAAACTGAAATTGAAAATTGAAATTGAAAACTGGTCAAGGGTATATAAAAAGGCTAAGCAAAACTTTTCGAGAAACACATACACATACGGTAGCTATTTTTTTTAACTAGGCTAGGCCTACTTTTGTTAAAGCTAGACGTGTTTACTCAGTTTAAGAAAGAGCTCTCGTATTCCCGGCATTAGTCTAATCTTATTACAAATGTAAATGTGCATAAAATATTCGCAACTAGGGCTCAACAACAAATAGTTTCTTACCAGTTACGACATTCCACAGCAAGAGATAGGGAGCCTACAGCAAAGCACGCTGTTTATTGTCCATGTTACATTATTATCTCCTGGCGATAATACTGAGCATTTCCACAGCCCATCACGGTTATTAACCTCTGAAGTGCGCATGGGGGTAATTAGACACCTCTCCCTGTGCGCATGTATTTGAGGTGTTTCTGTCACTAAAATATTCATTGTACCATTAATAACATTAATACTTATCCATATGTGCCTATTATGGGTTGATTATAAAGGTATTAACCTGAAACAACAATAAAACGAGTGAAAACAGCGTTTGGATGGTCAAAATCGGAGATATAGCCTGCGAGTTGTATAATGTATGGGTGAGGCAAGCTGCTTTCCCGCCAATTTCCCCCAAGGCCACTGAGACACAGTCGATCGATACTCTCTCTCTCTCTCTCTTGCATTCGCTTGCTATCAGTGATGACCACACCCTGCAACCGGATTTCTAATGTTAGCACGAAAATATACCTCAGAATAAGGGAATAACAGGGAAAATAGGTGATAACTGAAGGAGAGGAGGAAAGTGGGGAAGGAGGGGAGGTAGAGGACTAAGATTTTGCATGGCCCAGGGGCCAAAAAAAAAGAAATAAATACAAAAAAAAAAAAAAAAAAATTCGATGTCAAAAGTTGATTTTTTTTTCTCTGACTCTTAAGAGTCTCCCCGCAGTCCGCCGGGGGAACTCTTAAGAGTCTCCCCTCAGTTCCCGGGTTAAGGTTGTGGTAATAATTGAGGTAAGGAATTATATGTGTGGAAGTGGAAATTAGCAAAACTATCACACGAAAATACACCCTGCCTGCCCTCCCAGAAATTAGGCCTACTCTGCGCAAGGCAGTTTCCGACTTTCCCGCCTAAAAGTCATGGGACTCACAGCTCGTATAAATATGGCCACACATATAGTTTATTGATACAACAACACCTACATTTTGTCAAAATGAATTCCAATGATTTATATAGAAGTTTCATGAAATATAACCTGAAAAAGATGCTTGAAAAGTTCATATAGATGATGGTTATAGAAGTATCCGGCAACTCTGGTGATAAATTATTGCCTCGTTTTCTAGATACATTGCAAGGGTATACATTGAATTTGACCATTATATAAACAAATATTAAGTATTTAGTGAACTTAATATATATCAGTTTATAGTAATTACTAAATGGAATGATTGATACATGTGCAAAAATGGTTCTAGCCATAACTATCGATAGGATACCAATGCAAAACAAAAAAATATAAGAACAAATCGAAAGAACAAAAAACAGAAAAGAAAAGTAATGTGATTTGCCAAAATGTGGCTCCCGATCAAGATTTCCGTAACAAGTTTTCCTGTAAGTCTTTCTATCTATCTAGCTGTCTGTTTGATCTCTCTCTCTCTTCCTCTCCTCCTTCCTGTGTTATCCTTGTCTTCCACGTTCCTGTATGTAGGGATCTGCTATCTCTATTAGAATCAAGTCCTGACCAACTTGTATGAATCATAAGGTAGGTGTAGGCAGTGTATCTAGAATTATAATTAAGTCCTGACCACCTTGTACGAATCATGTCTGTGTAGGCAGTGTAGCTTGGTAAATTCATGTAAATCTCAACTCATATTCTCTCTCTGGCTGTCTGTCTGTCTGTGTATCTCTGTGTGTGTGTGTCTCTCTCTCTCTCTTTCTCTCTCAATTCTATTCCTTGGCTCCCACATTTACTAACTCGTTTTTGTGTGTTTTCTTGCCCACAGATGAGGAAGCGAGAGCGATGTACCACGATGGAGCACCCCCTTCCTCCCTCCAACCTTCCTTCCTCCTTCCCTTTCTTCTTATTATTACTCTTAGTTGCTCTAATTCCCCTCTTTGTCCATGTTTTCCTCTTCCTCCCTACAATCTTCCTTCCTTTCTTCTTATTATTCTTCTTGTTTGCTGTAATTCCCTTCTTCATCCATATTTTCTCATGTCAATAACCTCCCTTTCCTCCTGATTTTCCCATTTTGACCTTTCTTTCGTCAACCTTCCTTCCTCCTCCTCCTTCTAGTTGTTTGCTCAAATTCACTTGTTTATCCATATTTTTCATAATTTTCCTCCTGATTTTCCCATTTTACCCTTCGTTTCTCCTCCTTCTTATTATTATTGTTCTAATTCCCTTTTTTATCCATATTTTCTCATGTTGGTCGAAGGCTTTTCAGATTCCTTTTATTTTCCCTCCTGATTTTCCTGTCATAGTATTTTCTCTATCTCCAATCTTCCTTCCTCCTCCTTTTTGTTGTTTGTTCTAATTCCCTTCTTTATCCATGTTTTCCTCTTCATCTCTTCTTCTTCTTCTTCTCTTTCTTGTTTGCTCTAATTCCCTTCTTTATCCATATTTTCTCATGCCTGTCGATTGGTTTGCTGATAACTCTTTACCCTCTTTTCTCCTGATCTTCCCGTTTTTATCTTGTCATAGTATTTTCTCTCTTTCTTTATCTCCAATTTTCTCTCCTATTCTTCTAATTTTCTGTTTCCCTTCATCTACTTATTCCCTGCCTTTCTCCAACCTTCCTTCCTACCTTTCTTCTAGTTTTCTCTATTCGCCTTCTCTATCCGTCTTTTCCCGTCATCTTCTCTCTCTTTCACCTCTGTTTTTTCTATCTTGATTGTCCCGTTTTTTTCCCTTCCTCTCTTCAATCTTTCTGCCTTCTCCTTCTTCTAGTTTTCTCTAATTTCCTTCTTTATCCACATTCTCCCCTTCCCCTCTCCAATCTCCCTTCCTTCTCCTCCTAGTTTTCTCTACATCCTTCCTTTATCCAGTTTTCCCTTCCTCTCTCCAACTTTCCTTCATTCTTCTTATAGGTTTTTTCTATTCCCATTCTTTATCCACGTTTTCCCTTTCCTCACTCCAAGCTTCCTTCATTATCCTTCTAGTTTTCTCTAATTCACTTATTTATCCACAATTTCCCTTTCCTCTCCAATCTTGCTTCATTCTCCTCCTTCTTCTAGTGTTCTCTATTCATCTTATTTATCCACATCATTCCCCTTTATCAATCAAACCTTCCTTCCTTCTCTAATTCCCTTCTGTATCCACATATTCCCCTGCCTCTCTCCAACCTTCCTTATTTTTCTAGTTTTCTCTATACTCCATGTTTATCGACATTACTCCCCTACCTCTCTTCCCCCCTTTCTCTTTTACCTTGTCTTCACCTCTTCTCTTCGTTCTCCTTTCCTATCAAGTTTATTGCTTGTTCCTCCTTACCCTTCCATTCTCTTCGTTTTCCTTTCCCATTAAGTTTATTATTTTGTCCCTCCTCTCCATCCTTCCCTCCTTCTCTCCAACCTTCCCTCCTCTCCAACCTTTCCTCCTTCTCTCCAACCTTCCCTCCTTCTCTCCAACCTTTCCCCCTTCTCTCCAACCTTTCCTTTTTCTCTCCTTCTCTCCAACCTTTCCTCCTTCTCTCCAACCTTCCCTCCTTCTCTCCAACCTTTCCCCCTTCTCTCCAACCTTTCCTTTTTCTCTCCAACCTTCCATCCTTCTCTCCAACCTTTCCTTCTTCTCTCCAACCTTCCCTCCTTCTCTCCAAACTTCCCTCTTTCTCTCCATACTTTCCTCCTTCCCTCCATCTCTCCAACTTTTCATCCTTCTCTCCTATCTTCCTTCCTCCTCCTGTAATGAGGACAGTTCATTTAAACTTCAATTAGAAGTATTCAGGATTTCTGTCTCTAACAATATTATGGCTTAACCCACTCAGTACTAGTGGCATACTTTTTAATTATATTCTGGCAACTATCAGACAATTTTAATCAGCTTAGGAAGGCCGTCTACCCATTAAAAGGCTACAGACTATTTCAATTAATTCTTTTAGCTACCATATATTATACTTCCTAAGCTTAACAAAATTGTCCAAATGTAGCTGAAATTGAATATAAATTTAAAGACGTCACCGGTACAGAAAGCGTTAATGGTGTTGTGTATGCTATGTTTGAATTGATAAGATTCCCATATATTGATTAATAAGGGTTGTATGGACTGCTCTCAATTGACCCAGGTGTGTGTGTCCCCCCCCCCCCCCTTGAGAAAGTGGGAAAAGGTTAGGTTTAATATTTCAAGCACACACACACACACACACACACACACAAGCACTCTTTATCAACTCTTTTCATTACAATTTCATGAAGCATGATATGAAACTCAGAGATATGGAACAGCTTAGTTTTGTTCAGTGCTAAAGTTTGTAAGGAAGAGAGAGAGAGAGAGAGTTTTCAAGCTAATCATCAAGTTGGCAGAACAGATATAGTATATATATTATATATATATATATATATATATATATATATATATATATATATATATCACCATTTGTTTTTTTATGGCTGGCTATTTCACACATGATTGTCATTGAAATTTTACATATTACTTAACTTATACTTTGATATTACTGAGATTGTGTTACATAGGCCTACATATAATGCAAGTTAAATGACAAAATAATGACAGGCAATTTGTACTCTAATATAAAACTAACAGTATGTTAATGTTATTGTCTTAGCTGTAAGTTTATATCACGAAACTAAATGTACATTAAAAGGAGTTATATTGTATATTTGATGCTGTATAAATGTTTACAATATGTCATGTACACCTTACTAGACTAGAATATGGCAACATGATTTATAAATAGTTGCATCCAATATAGTTGGAAGATGTTTCAACCTAAATACTTGTGTGATTGTCAGTGTGTCTGCAATATATCCCCCACCATTATAGAGGTATGTAAACACACTATGGCCAGTCCCTTGTCTCCACGTGTCCTCAAGGTTATTAAACTATCATTAGTGTTTGATGACCCACCACCCTCAGAACCCTGATTTAATACCCCATTTTGCTTGTTTTGGTAAACATGCACTGTACATTTAAGATAATATACAGTATATATATATATATATATATATATATATATATATATATATACTGTATATATATATATATATATACTGTATATATATATACAGTATATATATATCACCCTTATCCTGTTTGTACTGTATTATAATATAAATTACGGTAAAGATAATGTATTATACTAGTTATAATTATAATAATTGTGCAAATAAATAATTGATTATTCTTTTGATGTTTTATTTAATTTCACAGTATCAAGCTGCACAAAATATTCTGGTGACAGCAACTAACTACCGGTAAAAAGAATTGCGGTGTTGTTTTCCCTTCCTTAATTTTTAAAATATCGTAGATATTATTATAATCAACTAAATGCATGTTCGATCAATATTTGCATGTGTCTTCAGAATAAAGATTCCAAATTTATCAGATGGTGTTCAGCATGTAATATATGTTTGCTGACAATATCTGAAAACAAATCCACAAACAAATGCACAAATACAAAATCGATAGTAATATATACTACTTTAGTTTACTAAGACTAAACTACTGTAGCCTAGTATAAGTTATTCTAACCTACTATATTCCAAATCTGTAGAAACTTATCAACACAGATAAGGAAAATTGGAGCAATACTGTGGGTAATCGGGAAGGGAAGAGTTACAGTCTGGAGTCTCATCCAAAGCAACCTTTGGGAGTGAAGTCGGTAGGTAGCCTAAGTGCAAATACATGTTATCATGATGTACGCTCCAATTGATTGATCGATTGATCACAAATATAGTATTCAATAATTAATTCTACTAATTATATTACTGGCCCGGGGAGCCGGTGTAAATGAAGGGTCATGCCTGGATGTAAGGTGGGCGGGCATTGTGGTGTGCTCCGCTGCGTGTCTGCCTGCTGAGACCGGAAGTGGTGATGAATAGGAATGAGTGGTGAATGCTTGTGAATAGATGAATGATAACACTGTCATAGGGAGTGGGGGTCGGGCGCCAGTTGGATTAGATAATAGTCCGTCAGGCGCCCGGCTCGGGGAGCCGGTGTATACTGTATATGAAGGGCCTCGCCTGGAAGTATGGGGGCGGGCATTGTGGTTTAGTTCCGTTACATGTCTGCCTGCTGTGACCGGATCCTCTCCGGGATATCTAGGACCTGGGAATCTTTTGCTGGGGTCCCCATCATGGTCCTTGGTCTCTGGGTCTTCTGTGCGAAGTAGATGGGTGTGAATGTTCTATTTTGATTATATTTTGTTGTTTCTGTTCGGTTTTTTTCTCGAGTTGGCCACCCCCAGCTATGGGGTATGTGCCTGAGTATGTACTGTACATACATACATACAATTATCATATGATTGATATAAAGTTATAAAGATGATATTCTAAGTCAATATTTGATTTGAGTGAGCTATTATATTTAAGCATCATCAAAACTCAAGATCAGTGCGAAAACAGTATCTGATAAGTTGTTGTTGTTGTTGTTGTTCCCCAAGCTGCCTGGCCGAACAGCCCCAAGGCCCCGAGCAGGCCAAGGCCATAACCGTGCGCCCCCACAGAACCCTCACTGCCGACCACAATAAAGCCTGGGTGACCGAAGCCACTCCATGGCGGGGAGCTGAGGAGGGTGCGGAAACGCCCAGGAAACCAAAGCCCCACCCAGGGCCCTGTGCCCCTCAGCAATTATGAAGAGAAAGTTGAGGGGCAAAGGAAAAAAAATGTGACGCTTTGGCTTCCAATCTAGGTAGACTGGGAGGTCAATCCACGGAAGAGACGCCGTCACTTGAGATCTAGAAAATATAAAAGTAAAAGGAACAGTCAGAGTAAGCTATGGGTATGGCAGAGATCGCTCAGTTCTCACTCTGATAGACCAGCCCATCACCAGGTATCTGATAAGTTAGTGGCATGTGGCAAACGAACAGATGGATTTAGGCATTGAACAAATGCATTCACACACATGTATCTGATAAGTTAGTGGCATGTGTGTGAATGCATTTGTTCAATGCCTAAATCCATCTGTTCGTTTGCAAATACAACTTCTGCACCTTACAAGACAATCACAGGCTACTAATATAAGCATTTATTCTGATGAAGCTAAAGCTCATACAGTTTAACCCAAGAACTGCAAGGTTCCTTCCGGATTGTCTTACTAGGCAAATGCGATGTTCCTTCCAAAATCTGATACTTAAAAAAACAATAAAAACACACCAGTGCCGGTGAAATAGATGCAATATATAATTATGTGGCATGTCACCTAACCACCACCTCCTCTCTTCCCCTTACATGTGTCTCCTCCCCTCCCTCTCCACCTCCTCTCTTCCCCTTACATGTGTCTCCTCCCCTCCCCCCTTTCTCCCTCAATTTCCCCCCTCCTTTTCTATTCTGATTTTTCTCCCTTCCCCACTTCCTATACTTCCTCCCTCCCGCCTCAAATACTTTCAGTCACCCTCCTCTACGCCTCTCCTACCTTCCCCATCCCTCATACAGCACAAGACTAGCAGCGAGACTGAGTCAGTGTGTCCGAGAGCCTCCACCGCCTATGCACTTGATACACTCCCGTCACAATAATCCAGTTTTTCACTGGATATTTGCTCTTTACAATTACACCTATTATCTGGTTCTTCAATGTTCAAAAATATATTCAGCCAAAAATGAGAATAAAACAGCTTCAAAATGACACCAGAACGAGCTTCGTAGTTTGGAGGGTTCATCCGCAGCGCTACCATAGAAATTGGCAAATATTCGCTTTCATAATGAATAATGAGCAATGTCGCGCTACATTTGCCTTTGGCAGCGCTGCATAGGTCTCACGAGATATGGCTGACACTCCTCAGTGCACCAGCCGTCGGGCTGGAGAGCGGACAGGGGCCTGCCACGCTCCCCTTCACTCGCACTCATATCCACAGGCTTTAAGAGGCTTAAAGGGCCTGTAAATTGCTTTAAATTTCCAGAACGTTCCTGAATGGTTCCCGCAGCCAAAGGGTTAAGGATCATCACACATTTTAGCAGTTTCTTTTGGCTGTTCTTGACGATTCTATACTGATTATGAAAGACCTCTAGCAATCAAAGGGGTAAAGTAATTCTCAATTAACCTTTTGACTCACGCAAATCCCTCCCTTACATAATATAGTCGTCTAGTAATAGCCAGGTAAACTGCTAAAATGTGTCATAATCCTCAAGGGTAAAGTTAAAATGCATAGACAAAATAATGAGACTGTTTCTAACTACTCCCATTCTATGATAATCTTACCACCATAAACCCCGCAGATCATGCTAACAAAGTGAATCCCCAGGGAACTAATTGTTTTTGTAAGGTTGCTCGTTAACCTCCATCCAGCTTCAAAAAACACCTCCAAGACCACCCTTGAACCCTTCGAGATAAATTTGTACAAAATTTCCTGGCCAATGGCTGGTTCCTCCTAGATTACAGGCTCGCTATCGTTTGCTATGAAAAAATTGACACCTAAAGGGCACAAACATTCGTAAAAATTGACAAAGAAATGGGGCAAATGGTCTTAAAATCGCCAAACTACTTCTAAATCCCCTAATGACATGATAATCTCACCACCACAATCCCCGCAAATCACGCTAACCAAGTGAGCCTCTCTGCAGGTACAGAACCCCAGTACACTAAGGGAGGGAGGGAGGAAGGGAGGGAGAGGGGGGGGGGGTCCCCGGACCCCCTTCTCCCTCATCTTTAGCCCCATTAGTTTATAAATTTTATGACCTGCTCCCCATTTCTTTGTCAATTTTAAGACCTTCCGCACCATCTAGGTGTAATTTTTTTCCTGACAAATGATAGCGAGCCTGCAGTTTAGGAGGGACTGGATTTTGGCCGGGACAAATTTTCTACTGAAAAATTTAGAAATTTATCTCAAAGGGGCGTCTTGGGGCTATTTTTTAAAAGCTCGATAGAGGTCTAAGGAGCAGATAAAAAAAAAATATATATATATATACAAAATAAAATAATAATAATAATAAATTGAATGCCCCTTACCTGGGACTACCATTATTTAAGAGCCTTTGATATACATAAAAGTTCTAGTGGCCTCGATAGAGATTCAAACCCTTACCATGCCAGCTACACCCTGCCCTGGATCTTGGTCATGGAGGCCCACTGTCCGTCACACACACTGTTGAAGGTCATCTCCTGCACCGGCTTGCCCCCGAGGTCGCCCGGCCCGCGGCACTTGGGCTTGCGGTCCCAGATCTTGTCCGTGTTGCGGTGGAGCCAGCTGAGAGGAAACACAGGAGAGGTTCTGGATTAGCTATAATATTAGCATTATTTATGTAGCATAGAAAGCGTATACAGTATAATTTTTTTTTTTTCTGTGAGTGAGGGAGACAAAAGACAAAATTGCCTGTGGAGAGTGCCTCCCCCAGAGTTGAAAGAGTGACAGGGCCAAAATCAAGGGACGTTCGAGCCAAAATGCCTGGACACACAGAGTTTGAAGCAATTTAAGTCATAGGAAGAGGGAAATACTGATTCTGGGAGAGGGATCCAGAGCTTAGCTGTTGAATAGAAGAAAGATTGAGAATAACATTTCACTCTTGGGTTGGAGAGTTGCATAGAGTAGGGGTGGGATTGTGTTGCAAGATGGGTGCTACGTGCTCTACGAAAAGGGGGTGGTATACACTGAGAGGTGGCCAAGGCATGCAAAACATGGAACTACAGTAGTTAACTTTTACTCACTCAGTCAAGTAAAGAATGAAACAGTCACAGTGCCAGGGGTTCATGGAGAGCTTCACCTGTTCCACCCTCTGTAACTCATCCAGGATACCCACTGGTAGACTCATGAACTTGTTGCTGTCGATCTGCCTGCAAATTAGAAACAAATTGAGTTCGACAATAAACTACCGGGTATGTAAAGACACAATCAATATAATGTATAATATGAGAGAGAATACGCTACTTCACATATTAACAGTACTTTATTCATGAACTTGAATCTACATCAAGAAACTATTGGTCAAGATATGTGTCATGCAGAGAGTCAAAAGGAACAGAGTCGAGAAGTACCATTCAGCACTACACCAGCCCCAACACCCGGGAGACAACACCAACTACTACCAACCGAAGACCTGAAATCCAGGCGACTAACACCTGCCCCCTCCAGTACAGTAAATGAACAGGAAAATTAGCATGGGGTGAGGAAAAGAATTGTTAGGCAGGTCACTAGGCTCAGTCTTACCTGCCCTTTGCTTCCCTGAGTTCAGCAACCCTTGCTAAAAGAGGCACCTAGAGAGTTCAGCAACCCTTGCTCTCATAACTGTAACAACACCCTCATTCGGCAACCCCTGTGAGGTAACCTAGAAAGTTCACAACCCTGCTCTCATAATTCTACCAACACCTCATTCAGCAACCCCTGTTAGGTAACCTAGAGAGTTCACAGCCCTTGCTATCTTACCAAACCCAAGAAATATAACAAGAAGACAAAGTCCAGGAAGAAGTAGAAGTACAGTATAAAGAGCAGAGGTCCCCAGCCAAGAAGTCCAATAACGAGAAGAAGACAAAACAAGATTTTGACCTCTCTGATACACCTGGGAAAAATATTATCTATCTATATACTCTGGCAAAAGGACAATTAGCGCCTGGTCGATATCTTAATATGCCTAAAGTCGTTCATGCAAGTAATGAAATGCACCTACAGTCTAATTAGGCTGGGTGTCCTCCTGAATATGGCCTTGGGCAGCATCTTGAGCAGGTTGTTGTTAAGCAGAAGCCAGGAGAGGTTGTTGAGACCAGAGAAGGCCGCCAGCTCCACCTTCTCTATCTTGTTGGAGAACAGGTACAACTTTTCTAACTTAGGGGTGCCTGGAGAGCACGAGGACGATGTTATAATGTAATACTTGCATAATAAACAAACCAAAACAGGGACGACACAATATATAGACAAAATAACTTATCAAAATAGCTATGTGGAAACAATGCTTTAGCAAAACAGATTAGGAAGGGTAGATGGAAGTCAGAGGTTTGAGATAGTCTTTACCCTTATAAATTCCTTCCTAAGCTGTATAAAATTGACTAACGATAGCCAGAATATATTGATAATACGTCATAATCTTAAAAGGGTTAAACTGAGATAATGACCCACTTCTTAGCTTTGTTATAATTGTGTATTAAGGGGGTTTATATGATTACATATTTGCAGTTCCTGTTTTGGCTAGTTGGTTTTGAAAGTCATACATATTAATTTAATTTTACTTATCATATCAGTATACATTGTTTTAGTTTGCTCCATACACCTCTATCAAGCTTAAAAAACACCCCAAAGACCCCCCTTCGAGATTAATTTGTGCATTTTTCGGTAGATACCGGTAAATGTCCCGGCCAAAGGCCAGTTCCTACAAAATTACAGGCTTGCTATCGCTCACCAGGAAAAAATTGACACCAAAATAGCACGAAAGGTCTTATTATTGACAAAGAAATGGGGCGAAAGGTTTGAAAATAATAAAAATAATGGGATGAATGTTTTATAATTTCAAAAATAATGGGGCTAAACATGAGGGAGATGGGGGTCCAGAAAAAAATAAAAATAAAATGTAAAATACTTTATGTATATGCACTTCCTCACCTACGAATGTCTTGTTCTCAATCTCCTGGATGAGGTTCTGGCCGAGGAAGAGAGAGCGAAGGTTGATCAGCGGCAGGAAGTCCTTGTAGGAGATCTGGGTGATGCGGTTGCCAGTCATCTCCAGGAAGGTTACGTTGGCCAGGTCTCGGAAGGCGCCGGTTGGGATGCTACTGATCTATTGGATACATAAGAACACATATAACTCAAAATATAATAACTATAACATAAATGAAGATGGTATATATCTATTCTGGGTTATGTAGTTGCCAGATATCTCCGGGAACGTTACATTGGCCAGGTCGCAGAAGGAACCGGTTGGGATGCTGCTGATCCATCGGATAAACACCAACTATGGACTGGTCCAATCCAGAGTGAGGTTTGGCATCCTCTTCCCAACAGTAGCCATTTCTGTCTGTCTCTTTTACTATAATACTTTTCCTTCTCGGTGCTGGCGAGATCACCCGATTGGGTGAGCACTGCAAGGGGGGCTGCGGACGGTGGGGGCATTGGCCCGGGGATGAAAGCCTTGGGCTGATGATCCCATCCCCCGCTGCCCTCTAGGAGACAGATCTCATCTCACCCAGGCCCCTTCGGGGGCCCGAGCATCTGGAGCAGCTTCGGTCTACTGGACTCGACACTGTTCGGCCAAACCGACTGGGGAACAACAACAACAACAACAACATGAGCTTGTTGTTAAAGGCTTGTCTTTAAATGTCACACTAATCTCCTAGTTCCTTCAGCTAAAAAACATTGTCTGGCAGTAGTTTGTGCAGTGGACTTACATAGTTGTTATGGAGGTATAGTTCCTGAAGGCTGTAGAGACCATTGAAGACACCATAGGGCAGTCTATTGAGCTCGTTGTTGGACAGCATGAGGCGCTTCAGATTAGCCAGCTTGTAGAACACCAGTTGGGGCAGCTCCTGGGGTTAGGAACATATAATTAATCACTATAAAACGGTTAATACGAATCTCGAGAGGACCATATGCTTTGTGTTGAGTGGTACTTGAAAAGTAGACAGAATGGATAAAAAACACCATCTGAGGAAGAGCACTTTATTGACAACGTTTCGCAGATAGCTTCATCAGGTCACTAACAAATGCTGGTACATAGGAGGCCTTAAAAAAACACCCTCCCCTCTCCTTTATACCTGTCACACCTTCAACCCTACCCACTAAATGCGCCAATCCCTTGCTTTCGCTTTACAATTCAGCTAATCTCTTCCCTACTCCCGGCTTCTCTCTCTCTCTCTCTCTCTCTCTCTATGTTATTTATTGCTAGTACTGTACCACTATAAATTATATTAGCACTATCTTCACTGTTTTCATTATAATTGTTACGATTAATATTATCATCTGTATTATTATTATTAATGTTATTTTTATTATTATTAATTTTATTATTATTATTGTTATTATTATTTGTATTATTATTATTATTGTTATAGTTATTTTTATTTCTTTGTACTAGTAGAGTTGTTACCCTGTACGCATGTTTGTATGTCTGTTTTTGCTAGTTCTTACTGATGTATTTGACCCATATATAGGCTCCGCCTCCCCTCTCCCCATGCTTCTGCCCCCTCCCTGTCCTGCCTCCTTCCTCCCTCCCAACCCCCACCTCCCTCTCCTCCCCCGCCACCTGTCTGGACGGATATTTAAGGCCTCCTATGTACCAGCATTTGTTAGTGACCTGATGAAGCTATCTGCGAAACGTTGTCAATAAAGTGCTCTTCCTCAGATGGTGTTTTTAACCATATGCTTTCACTAGTTTATTCAAGTACTGTACATTGGGGTTTGTAACTGATGAATAATGTTAAGAACGGGGTGTTACTTATAAATATAGTATAATGAAGTGAGGTGGAAAAAATTAAATACATAATCAAACTTACTAAGTAAAATAAAAGCCAAATAACTTAGCCAAAGTTTGTTAGGCATGCTAGCAAGAGCATTATGGATAGAATGACACACACTTTATGATACATTATGCAATTTATATAAAGTATAAAGTACAGGTATTTTGCTGGAATGTACTTGAGTTCAAGTCTATGGGCTGTTATAGATTCTTCTTGTAACTCCTTCAACTTCTTTGTAACTCTCCCCTCTCACTTTTAGGGAGGATTTTTTCTGGAACCTCTTCTCCCTCATTTTGTTATGTTTGATAGAGGTCTAGGGAGCAACTTAAAAATATATGTTTATTCAAGGATGAATCGAGGTTCTCGAGGCTCTCCTGATCAAAGATGATGCCCTCGTCCAAGGTCTTTCAGTATATATTGGTTTTCAGTATGTCTCCATTCCTTCTTTAGTCTCTGTCTGTCTGTCTTTCTCTCTTTCTCTCTCTCTCTCTCTCTCACCTTAAGTTTATTCAAGGATAGGTTGAGGTCCTCGAGGCTCTCCAGGTCGAAGAAGATGCCCTCGTCCATGGTAACGAGGGCGTTGGACTCGAGGTTGAGGTTATAGAGGTAGTAGAGCTTCTTGAAGGCTAACGCTGGCAGGCCTTCCAGGATGTTGTGGGAGAGGTCGCTGGAAGAGTACAAGGAGGAACACAATAAGGGGAAGATGAGATGATACTAAATATATATACTGTACAGGATATAATACATAATAATAATAAAAACTATTTGTCAACAGCCTACTGAGCAGAAGCCCTCATAAGGCTGGGAGGATATAATACAATTCGGCATCATTTTCCATTACAGTACATACATAGTAACGGTTCAGACTGGGTGGCCTTTGAACAGTTGAAGTGTAATACAACAAAGTCCTGCCACAACACTGCTCCATTATTTCATTACTGTGGTTGATGTTGGCATAGTGCAATCAGTACCTCAACAAGACTCAACATTGTCTCTTCTGAGCTATCAGAAGAGACTGGATGACTCCGTCAACGACACCTGCCCAGGATGTAACACAGCACCCCATACCATTAAACACATCGTAGAAGACTGCATTTCACACAATCACTATAGCCAACAACAAATTTACACGCCTTGAGAGCCCTTTGGGAAAGCCCGACCGAAGTCATGGCCTTCCTTAGAGACTCGGGGCTGTTCGGCAAGGCAGCTTAGGGAACGACAACAACGACAACAACAACAACAATATTAGGTTAGGCTGGTGTGGTGCAATTTTCGCCAGGTGCAAGTGCTTCAGGGGACTTTATTGAGTTTTGCTGAGACACTGTTAGCGCTATACCAACATCAGCCATAGTGATAACATGATGGGGCGTTGTTGTGGCAAGACTTTGTTGTACTGTGCTGCAGTAAAGACTGTAGCCACCGTGTTATGATTGCTGTGCACTGTGTGCAGTACTGTGATTGTACCATGGAAGCCACATTCACTATGGACGGTTGCGGTCTTTAAACTCGTATGTATGTATGTATGTATGTATTGCCGCCCTGCAGCACCTGTACTTGCAGTATCTGTAACCACACCACCCTCAACAGTGCGACAAAAAGACAGTGCCATAATAAGATATTACTGTATACTATGATCGTAGGTTCATACTTACACCATCCCCCCTTTTAGTCGCTTTGCATGATTCACAGTAGGACATGTGTGGTACTGGTATATTCTTTTCCTCCCCTAAATGTGATTACCCCCTCCATTATAAACTCAATATAAAAAAAAAATATATATATATACTAAAACCATAATATAAACTTACATTGTTCTGAGAGAGCGAGCATCTTGGAATATGTCCGAGGTCAAGTACAGCAGGCGGTTCTTGTATAGCTTCCTTGAGGTGCAGAGAATGACATAGAAAGTCATTAGAGAGAAGATACCTTAGCATGGCAATATATATTCAGTAAGTAACACCCCGTTCTTAACATTAATCATCCATTACAAACCCCAATAAACTAATGAAAGCATATGGTCCTCCCGGGATTCAAACTCGGGACACCACACCCAGAATATAAGCATCTAAACCATTTAACAGAAATATATGTAATTTGAATATTACAGTATACAGTACTGTACTCATAAAATTACTTGACTAAAAGTGCATGAGATATATCAAGAGATCATAATTGGTTAAACATATATTACTTGTGTAATAAACATGATTAAGTATATCAATCATAATGCATAATGGCATATTTCAAACCCCAGGTTGATACATATTCTCTCTCTCTCTCAGTACTCACAAATGCCTGAGATTCTCCAGGTCGTAGAATAGACTGTTAGGCAGCAGCTCCAGGTTGTTGTCATTCTCTCTCTCTCTCTCAGTACACACAAATGCCTGAGGTTCTCCAGTTCGTAGAAGAGATTGTTAGGCAGCAGCTCCAGGTTGTTGTCTATCTCTCTCTCTCTCTCTCTTACTCATAGACACACACACACACTAGCCCCAATCATGTTTCTAATATTGATAATTAATTGATAATAAGTTTTGATAATTTAATTTGACTTTATATTGTCCTTGTCCCAATTTTGGTTTGTTTAGTTTGCAAGTTTTACATTTTAATTTGTAAATGACTTACCTGAGGGACTAACAAGCTACATGAGCATGTTTGCGGACGATGCTATGCTACTTAAAACGATCAGAACCCAGGAGGATTGCCTTGAGCTCCAAGCAGATTTGCAAAAGATCCATGAATGGAGCATCAAATGGAATATGGAGTTCAATGCAGGGAAATGTAAGAATCTAGAAATGGGTAAAAGCAAGTACAGACCTAGAAAAGATTATAAACTAGGAAATGAAGTGATTCCCAAAGCAGAAAAAGAAAAAGACTTGGGGATAGAATTTAAGGATAACATGTCTCCAGAAAGCCACGTAAATAAGATAGTGAGAGAATCACTAGCACTATTGGCAAATATCAGGATGTCTTTCAATTATGTTAATGAAAACACCATGAAACAAATAATAACGGCAATAATAAGACCCAGGATGGAATATGCATCTGTAGTGTGGTCCCCTCACATGAAGAAACATATCCACAAAATTGAGAGGGTACAGAGAGCAGCTACAAGGATGATCCCAGGTTTGGAAAATTTGGAGTACAAAGAGAGGCTCGAGAGATTGAATCTACCTACACTGGAACAGAGAAGGAAACGAGGACAGCAAATTCAGATAAGTTGTAAATGTGTTAGAGGTATTGACAAAATCAACCAAGAAAACTTCATAGAGAGGGATGGAGGTGAGAGAACAAGAGGTCACAGCTACAAACTGAAAGTGCCTAATAGTAAATCTGATCTGAAAAGTAAAAGATTTCCTACCAACTCGATTAGTGGGTGGAACAAATTGCCAGCCGAAGTAGTGTCTGCACCATCAGTGCATAGTTTCAAAGCACGGTATGACAAACATATCTTAGGAGGCGGGAATTAACGAGCATGCTCACTCCCGCAAATACAACTAGTGTAAGTACACCTATCTCTCAGTACTCACAAATGTCTGAGGTTCTCCAGGTCGTAGAAGAGACTGTTAGGCAGCAACTCCAGGTTGTTATCGTTCAGGTCCCTGGGGAAACATTAAGGTGGGCATTAACTCTATTTGGTTCCAGGGAATAGAGGGGGGCGTTTTTTATTTATTCTTTTTATTTTGTATTGTTTTATTTATCTATACAGTATTTTGGTGGGAGTTTTTTTTAAACTCCCAAGTTCCATCCCATTAGTTTGGCGACAATAATACGCTTCGCCCCATTAGTTTGACGATCATCAGACACTTTACACGATTCACATGTTGAATATTTTCTGGGCAAAAGACAGCGGTCCTGTAACTTTGAAGAAATCTGCCTTCGGCCATGATGCTTTTCTATCGAAAATTGTACAAATTTAGCTTGAAGAGGGTCTGGATGGGAATTTTTTTAATCTGAAGGAAGTCTGGGAAGATGTTGTTGTTAGCCCAGGGGACAAACTAAAGTACATTGCTCGAAACTGGCAAAAGGAAGCAAAAACCTAAATAATTATTAAACACTGTATCATAACCCCCAAGAGGTTGGATGAGATAATATTAGGGGCACTTGTTTAACCCCTTCAGTACAGAGTTATACATTTATTGTAGCAAATATTAATGGTTTTTTTTGGACTCCCTTCTCCCTCATGTTTAGTCCCATTAGTTTTGAGATGTTAAGACTTATGCCTCATTAGTTTGACGATTTTAAAATTATTTGTGCCATTCAGGTGTCGACGATTTCATGGCGAGTTAGCATTTTTCTACCAAAATGTGTTCAAATGTATCTCGCAGGGGGTATTGGGGTATCTTTTAAGTTTGATGGAGGTCTAGAGGGCAAACTAAAGGGGAAAAATATACAACCCCATAAAATATATATCTACTGTATATACACGATATATAACTATACTTACAGCTCAACCAACTCAGTAAGGAGATTGAAGGAGTCCTTGTGTAAAAACCTGAGGCGGTTCATCCCCAGGTCTCTGTAATAGAAAGCAATGTGCTGTTTATCGAGGGAGTAATGAAAATATATGGTTTACTTGATTATCCATCTGTCTATCTATCTGGTTATCTATCTATCTATCTATATATCACTTACTTTACAGACAAATGCCTTCTATGGGAATCTATGCTTAGGAAGAGAGTGACTAAGTTTCACTCGGCAAGTTATTGTTTTTAGCAGCGCTCCACAGCGGACATATTTCAAGTATTCATCGATTTTTCAAACTCTGTGATGCAAGAGTTATGGGAAATATTAAAAATTTGTAAGATATCTCTTGTTCTGGGATGTATGTAGATAACTGTCATTCCTAGTTTGTAAGTGGCCTTCACAGCAACTAGATGAAGTGACAGAGTTTTTGCTTGAGACTCCAGGGTTGAGCTATCAAGTGCTTTAGCCTGCATGAAAGGCTGGTGGACTACTGAGCTCTCAGCTCATAGGAGCTGGCTAGCCTGGTAACTCTGGTGAAATCTTGGTACTACTGTACTATGTCACCCCGGGAGAATTTTGTTAGCGCGGGAATACAAAACATATGAGTACGTACCCCACTCCCTTGCACTGGAACGTATCCAAACGTCTCTAGCATATCATCAATTAGATATTGATCCATTTTCTATATTTTAATAATTTATAGTTCCTTTAAATGGTTAATCAATAACATATGTATGATAGTACAATCAATCTATATATTTATCAATGTAACATAGACCTATTTTTATCCATCTATCTATCAATCAACCTATCAGGCCACTCACAGACTCTTGGCGTCGACAGGGATCTGTTGTTTGCGAGGGACGTGGTCGAGCAACTCCAGCCTCCAGCAGGACACGAACTTGGTCTCCATGGTGCAGGAACAGGGGCCCTCCGCACACCGGGACCAACGCTGGGGGCCCTCGTTCACCGGCCACACTAGGGGAGAGATGGATAGATTGATGGATAGATAGAGAGAGAAAGAGAATCTTGTATTATTTTCTTTATAAAAGTTTCTCAACATAAGATATACAGTCCATTCATTATTGGTAGGCCTGGAATCTAGTAACCTTTAACCTCTGTAACTCTAGGAGGGCTAGAGGAAATGGGCTGTAAATTTCTAAACCTATTCCCTGGCTGACTTTCCCCAAATATTAGAAATAATAGTGTGATGACTCCAGTCGTTTTTGAGCTACAGAGGCTCGTGGTCAAGCTTTTTGACCTACCTAAGCTGAAGAAGCTATCTGTGAAACATTGTCAATAAAGTGGTCCTCCTCAAACGGTGAAGAATGAATAGAAAATTCATTCTTTCAATGTTTTGAAGTTCATGTTTATAATAGACTACAGTTCTCAATGGCTGGATTGATTGATAGAAAACTTGTCACCGCAACAACAAGGTCATATGGCACCATGTACGATTGACAGCATGTAACTCTCCCAGGATTCGAACCTAGGATATCTCATACAGAACTTACACGCTCTAACCATTACACCATGTGAGATGAGATCCGGACAAGCACAAATATTGGCTGGAAGAGACTCCTAACGTCCCTCTGAAGGTCGTCAACTTGTCTGGCCAGGATCTCGAGCTTCTCCATATTCTCAAAGACCTATACACCTATTCCCTGGCTAACTCTCTCTCTGGGTTGTATCCATTCGGCCCCATTCAGCCTACTGTTTTAAGACATTTATCCCCATCAAGATGTTGATATTTTCCTGGCGAGCGGTAGAGAGCCAGCATATTTTTTAAAATGTTTAGGCAGCAGGCTAAATTTTTTAATTTTTCGATAGAAAAATGTCTCCGGCGAAGCCGGATTTCTCCATACAATGCTGGCTCGCTATAGCTCGCCAGGAAGAAATCGACACCTGGACGGGGATAAACGTCTTAAAACAGTAGGCTGAAAAGGGCTAAATGGATACAAGCTAGAGAAAGAGAGAAAAGGAGAGAAATATGAGCAGGTCACCCCCCTTAAAATGCCCACCTGGCTGGAAGAGACTCCTAACGTCCCTCTGAAGGTCCTCAACTTGTCTGGCCAACATCTCGAGCTTCTCCATATTCTCGAAGACCTCCTCGAGGGCCTCGGGTTTGATCGTATGCATCATCTTGGCCATGGTGAGGTCGGTGTAGCGTTTGGAGAGGTCGATAGCCTGACACCCGTTCAGACCACAGAGGCCCCCGTCGTCGGTGTAGGCACTGGCACTCCGCAGGAAAGTTGTCCATAAGAGGAACAGGGCCGGCCTCAGGTGCAAAGGGGAACCAGCCATTTTCTCTTGAGTTACCGGTACAGTACTCGTTTTCTTTACCAGCTAGGGATGAGGGAAATAATAAAGATGTTAGTCATTATATTCTTTTCTTTACCAGCTATGGATGGAGGAAATAATAAAGATGTTAGTTATTATCAATTGCTCTGTTATGCCTTTCTTCTTTCAGTTAAGGATATAAGAAATGAATGATGATAGTAATGAGTTATGATTAGACTCTTAACCCTTTGAAGATTATGACGCATTTTGACAAGTTTTTATTTTGGCCATCATTAGACGACTTTATACAGCTTAGGAAGGGTTTGTGGGAATGAAAAAAGGTAAATACTATCTCAATTATCCCTCTGACTTCCATATTCCCTTCCTTATCTGAATAAAATCGTCCAATGATAGCCAGAAAAACAAAAAAGAAATGCGTAATTATTATTTTGAAAGGGGTTACTAAAAAAATTATAATAAATATAGGTATATACACACAAATAAATACATATAAAATGATAATGCTAATAAACAATGATAACAATGCTTGGCACCCATTCCGACCTCTGAGACAATCCTCATCGCTGACAGTCTGCAAAACTGTGGTCCCTATAACAAGCACAGGGCCATAAGTGACAACTGGAACAACCCATTTACTTTTCTGTATTCCCTTTCATAATATCTCTTTCTCTCTCTATCTATATATCTAGCTAATATATATCTCTCTATCTAATCTCTCTCTCTATCTATCTCTCTCTCTGTAAAACATTCAAAAGGAGACTAGAAATCCATTTCGAGAAGGTTGGAGTAATACAGGTTTAAACATTCCTTGATTTTAGCCCTGTCACTCTCTCAACTCTGGGGGAGGCACTCATCAAAGGCAGTTTTGCCTTTTATCTCCCTCATCCACATATAAAAAAAAAGAACAAAAATTAAGTTTGGTAAGATACGATAAGCATTCCTTTTCTGTTTTCTGACTATTATTAAACTATTTTATTCAGATTAGGAAGGGTATAGGGAATTCAGAGGGTTAATTCAGATAGTCTTTACCCTTCTAATTCCCACAGATCCTTCCTAAGCTGTATGCAATTGTCTAATGATAGCCAGCATAAACTGTCAAAACGCGGCATAATCCTCAAAAGGGAAATTAAAAGAGTCCATAATAGTTTACCCGCTAACCATTATCATAATTATCTGGTTAACATTAAACAATTTTATTTAGCTTATAATCAACCTCTGAGACTCAAAGGGCTAAATGCAATCTCCATAAACACTCTGAATAACCTAGGTCCTTTTTCAGCTGCATAAAATCGTCTATAATCGTCAAGGGCTTTCCAGCAGTCTTCTTTCTTTGAGAGGTCATTCTCCTACATGGCTCCGAGGTTGTATAACAGGTTGCCGCTGTCCATGAGACAACTGAGTTCTGTTGAATGCTTCAAAAGACAACTTAAGACTTTTCTCTTTGAGAGAAGCTATGATCTTGAGAGAGGTGTCATGACAGATGGCTATAGAGTTTAGGCTATTTTGCCACTGCTAGTGATTGTTAAGTGTGTGTTGTATATAAGCCTTCTTTTGATGCATTGATTTTGTTCTTTTTTCTTTCTGTTTCCGAGCGCTAGTGAATTCTTCGGAAAAATTGGCGCTTATGAGAAATAAGTAACATGCTTATTATTATTATTATTATTATTAACTTCAGATTGAATGAAAGGATTAAAGTTAGTAAGCCTTGGACTACTACAGATCCTTCCCAAGCTGTATATAATAGAATACCATTATCACTTTTTACAGGTAGCCTTGCCTTTTGTCTCCTTCATGCACATATAATAAAAAACTGGCCGAGTTGTCTGGTACCGTAAAAAAAAAAAAAAAAAAAAAAAAAAAAAAAAAAATTAAGTCCGTTTTTTCCCCAGCTGACGGTAAATGGAATATCTTAGCAACTGATTTATCGATAATTAACTCTTTCAGTACGGGTGCCGTCCTCTTAACTTTATTCTGGCTACTATTGGACGATTTTATTCAG
Source organism: Paralithodes platypus (assembly GCA_032716605.1). Taxonomy (NCBI): domain Eukaryota; kingdom Metazoa; phylum Arthropoda; class Malacostraca; order Decapoda; family Lithodidae; genus Paralithodes; species Paralithodes platypus. The sequence goes on from CM064575.1 coordinate 2,434,419, forward strand.
TTTAATAAGGCCCTCCAGCAACTGACAGGATTCGAACTATCTCACTTAATCATATTTACTACCACAGATCCGTCTTATATTGCACAAAATCGCTAGCATTGAAAAAAAAAAAAATAATAAAAAAACTTCGCCGGTACAGAAGGGGTGAATGGCAAAATATGGAACTGCTATATCCCAAGTTCCTAATATTGCCAAATTTTCATAATTAACAACATATTTCGCTATAAAATATTCGTAATCGCGGACTAATCGAGATACATACATGCCACTTTACCATCAGCAGGAAAAAAAAGTTAGATAAAAATGTGTTAGTTAAAATAGGACTTCAGAGGCTATCAACCCTTCTGGATTATTAGGCCAGCACACTGTAAGTCAATGAGAGCGTCATAACTGGAGCCCTTTTTCGAGAATCCCAGTCCCTTCCTGAACAAAATAATAACAAAAATAAATAAAAATAAAATAGAAATAAATACAAATACAAAAATACTAAAATTAGTTAGTTAAAATAGGACTTCAGAAGCTACCAACCCTATTGGATTTTAAGCCAGCACACTGTACAGTAGGCCTAAGTCAAAAATATTTTCAGGACTGGAGACCATTTTCGATAACTCCAGTCCCTTCAATAAAAATTAAATTACTTTGGACTTACATTAGCTAGAACTGAGAACCTGCAGCTCGGGCCCTTGTGAAGAGACTGCTTACGTAGAGGGACAGAGGCTACCTCAGGACGTGTGCTAATTGGTTCATTAATCCACCAATGGGGGAGGCTCCGGTGTTGACAAAGGGACACTTAAAGGGAGATTTGTATTTTCTTGTTAGTTTATTTATTTATATTTTCCTTTAGTTTCCTCCTAAGACCTCCATCAAGCTTAAAAAATACCTCCCATCGAGATAAATTTGTACATTTTTCGGTAGAAAAATTTCCAAGTACTGATTACTCATAAATTACAAGTTCGCTATCACTCGCCAGGAAAAAAAAACGACACCTAAATGGCACAAAAGGCCTTAAAATTGGCAAACTAATGGGGCTAAACATGAGAGAGAAGGGGTCCAGACTAAAACCAAACCTGCCCTTAACCTCTGAAGTGCGCATGGGGGTAATTGGAAACGTCCCCCTGTGCTGACGTATTTGAGGTGTTTCCGCCACTAAAATATTCATTGTGCCATTAATAGCATTAATACTTATCCATATGCGCCTATTATGGGGTGATTATAAAGGTATTAACCTGAAACAACAATAAAACGAGTGAACAGCGTTGATGGTCAAAATCGGAGATATAGCCCGCGAGTTGTATAATGTATGGGTGAGGCAATCTGCTTTCCCGCCAATTTCCCCCAAGGCCACTGAGACACAGTCGATCGATACTCTCTCTCTCTCTCTTGCACTCGCTTGCTATCAGTGATGACCACACCCTCCAATCGGATTTCTAATGTTAGCACGAAAATATACCTCAGAATAAGGGAATAACAGGGAAAATAGGTGATAACTGAAGGAGAGGAGGAAAGTGGGGAAGGAGGGGAGGTAGAGGACTGAGATTTTGCATGGCCCAGGGGCCAAAAAAAAATAAAAAATAAAAAAAAAAAATATAAAAAAATATTTTTTTTTCGATGTCAAAAGTTGATTTTTATTTTCTCTGACTCTTAAGAGTCTCCCCGCAGTGCGCCGGGGGAACTCTTAAGAGTCTCCCCGCAGCTCCCGGGTTAAGCAAGTTTACCGGCTACCTATTAACTATAATGTAAAACTTGCAAAACCAACAAACTAACACCATTTATGATAAACGAGATTACCAAAATATCTATGTGGAAATAACGCACTGAAGATTTAGCAAAACAATATTATGAAAAAAAAAACTTGAATCTGTTTAGTTTGAAAGAAGTCTGGGAAGGCGTTTTTGTTAGCCCAGGGGACAAATGTTAAATACATTGTTCGAAAATGGTAAAAGCGAACAAACTTATCAATAATAATTAAACAAAATATCATAATAACCTCCAAGACTTCAGATCGGATAGTGTTAAGGGAAGATGGGTCGTCTTTCTGGTCCCCCTTCTCCCTCATGTTTAGCCCCATTAGTTTTCAGATTTTAAGATGTTTGCCCCATTAGTTTGTCGATTTTAAGACCTTTCACCCCTTTTCTTTGTCAATATTAAGACTTTTCGTGCTATTTAGGTGTCGATTTCTTCCCTGGCGAATGATAGTGAGCCTGTAATTTTGGAAGAACCGGCCTCTGGCCGGCAAATTTTTCTACCGAAAAATGTACAAATATGTCTAGAAGGGGGATCGAATGGATGTTTTGTTAATGTTTGTTGGAGGTCTAGGGAGGAAATTAAAAACAAAAACAAACAATTTAATAAAAACATATGAAAATGGGAGTCTGCATAAAGCCGATCGGCCCACACAAGGCAGATCCCTGTCACACCCAACCCCAAATGGAAATATCGCCCAAAAAGTAAACCATCCCCCCTTAAGGGAGGTGATTAAGTGGCTTGACATTCATTTCCTCAACAGTGTCTTGTTACTGCTCGCTCTCTCTCTCCCTATGTGTTTTATTTGGTGCATAACAAATCAAATCATTCTCTCCCTCTTCGCATTATAGTGTTTTATTTATAAGGTTCACAATACTCATAAAATCAATCTCTCTCTCTCTCTCTCTCTGCACCTTAGTGTTATATTTGGTGCATAATAGGCTCTAGACATCAAATCAATCATCCTCTCTCTCTTTCTCTCTCCACCTTATACTGTAGTGTTATATTTGGTGCACAATAAACATCAAACCAATCTCTCTCTCTCTCTCTCTGCACCTTAGTGTTATATTTGGTGCATAATAGGCTCTAAACATCAAATCAATCATCCTCTCTCTCTTTCTCTCTCCACCTTATACTGTAGTGTTATATTTGGTGCACAATAAACATCAAACCAATCTCTCTATCTCAGCCTTATAGTTTTTATTTAGTGTACAATCATCACCAATTCAAACTCTCTCTCTCTCTCTCTGCTTTGCTCATCTTCATCCATTGATATAGTCTAAATCTTATCTTAGTGGTAGAACCCAAAGAGTCAAAATTGATGATAATATATCTGATCCTATGCCAATTAACTGTGGGGTCCCGCAGGGAAGCATCCTTGGTCCCTTACTCTTTCTCTGTTATGTGAACGACATGGAACTGAGCGTCTCATGTAAATTATTACTGTATGCAGACGACAGCGTGCTTCTGGTTTCAGGAAAAGACCCAATAAGTATTGCCGCTTCACTTTCCAAAGAACTAGAATCATGTAGTGAATGGCTAGTGGACAATAGACTATCTCTTCACCTGGGCAAGAAGGAAGCCATCTTACGTGGAACAAAACGCAAACTGAAAGACATTTTGGGCTTCTCGGTCAACTGTAATGATATTCCTATAACAACAGTGTCACAAGTTAAATATCTCGGACTAAAACTGGACGCGAGTTTGTCAGGTGAAACAATTTTGGAATCTATCCTGAGTAAGTGTAGAGCACGTATAAAATACCTGTATAGACAGGTGGGATGCTTGCCCGCGGCGACCAAAAAGACCCTCTGCCAAGCGCTTGTTCAATGTCATTTTGACTATTCTGTGTCATCCTGGTACTCTGCATCATCTAAATCAGCACAGCACAAACTTCAGGTCACTCAAAATAAAATGGTTAGGTTCATGCTGAACCTAGGACCCAGATCACATGTTGGCCAGGAACAACTTCAGTCACTAGGTATGCTCAATGTCTCTGACAGGGCCAAACAAATCAGGCTCACTAATGCCTTCAAAATTTTCTATGACAGAGCTCCAGAGTATCTAAAGAATGATTTTGTTAAAGCAAATGAGAGGAGTGGACATAATACAAGAAACAGGATGTTTAATTTTAAGGTCCCGAGAATCCAAGGACAGGGTAAGCAAACATTCTTCTTCACTGCCATCAAAGACTGGAACGACCTACCCCAGTCAGTCCGTGAAAAGAGAACACTGTATTCCTTCAGACGTAGCCTGAAGGAACACCTGAACCGGACAGCTGCGAGAAGGGAGCACCAAGCTTATGTCTACTACTAAATACGACATAAAGAGATAGATAAACCAAACTGAAATTATTACTGATTACGGATTACTGATATTTACTATAGGATGTAAGGTATCTTAAAATAACCCCCTAGAAATACTTTCTCTAAAGTATCTATTTCTTTATCCTCCCCATTTCCCCAGCTAACCTAATCCCACAAGGACCCCAATGGAAATACGCCTAACGGCCTTATTGGGCTATCCTTAGTTGGAATTATGCAAGGCTGGTACATGTCATATTTGTAACATACTATGTGGTACCAACTCTGTAAAATGCTAACTGAATAAATATTATTATTATTATTATTATTATTGTCTACGGGAATTAATCGTAATATATGAAGCCGGATCACTTCATATCTATTTATCCCTTCCAGTAACGTACAGTAACGTCTTTCTTATTTGACTTCAGCTACATTTAGGCGATTTTATTAAGCTTGGGATAACACAACAAAACACACAAACAAAACAAAAACCTCACACACATCTAGGTCGCCCAGAAAAAGACCCAGAGACCCAGGCCCATTCGGGGTCCCCAGCAAAAGATTCCCAGGTTCCAGATGTTCCGGTCTCAGCAGGCAGACACGCAGCTAAGCTTTACCACCGCAATGCCCGCCCACCTCACATCTAGGCACGACCCTTCATATACACCGGCTCTCCGGGCCAGGTGCCTGACGGACTATTATATAGTCCAACTGGCGGCCGACCCCCTCTCCCAACAACAGCGTTATCACTCATCTATTCACAAGCGTTCTCCATTCATTCCTATTCACTACCACTTCTCTTGCCTGCTCTAGTCATCCCTCAATTTTCCAACGCTTGTACTACACCATCTCAACCGAGGTCTTCCTATCCCTCTACCTCCCCTTGTATCTGACTCATATACTCTCTTTGTAAGCCTTTCATCTCCCATTCACTCTACTTGTCCATACCAGCAGAGCACCCTTCTGTCCACTCTGGCCGACAAGGGTTCATGCTGTCCCACTCTCCTATGTACCTCTTCATTCCTCAATCTGTCTCTACACGTCATTCTACATATACTCCTCAAGCAGTTCATCTCCATCAGATCCAACTTTCTTCTCTCTTGTGCCTTCAGAGCCCACGTCTCAGCCCCATACATCATTGTTGGTACAACTATCCTTTGATACATTGCACTTTTAGCTTTCATTCCGAGATCTCTCACCTTCCACATACAGTACTTCCCATTGCTCCTAAAACTTTCCTTCCTTCACAAACTCTCTGTGCTACCTCCATTTCCACATCTGCGTCCTTTCTTATCACTCCTCCAAGATATCTAAAACACTCCACTTTTTCCTGTATTTCCCCATCCAACCGCACATCTAGATTCATCCTACGAGCACCTCTATTACACACCATCACTTTACTATTACTGACGTTCACCCTCAGCTTCAACCTCCCACATACTATACCAAACTCTTTGACTACACGCTGCAGTTTCTCCTCAGAATCCGCCACCAACGCTATTTTATCAGCAAAACAGAAACTGATTCAACTCCCAATCTCCACCATTCTTTCCTACTAAACCCAATCCTCTACCCATAGTTCTCATTTTAACCTCCCTCACCACACCATCCATATATATATTACCAGAATATAATGGAAATGCTGTCACAGGTACTGAATAGCATAATATTTCTCAGTGTCAGGTTGTTAGTCTCTTTATTATTGCATAACCACGGTTTTCGTACTAAGGAGCTGAGAACTTTCACTATTACAATTAGGCCAGCCCTGTGAGTCTCGTCAAGTGACTCAGTGGTCTGGTTAAACTATGGTAATAAAAAAAAAAAAAAAAAAAAATACAATTAATGGGAAAGGTCCAAAGGAGATATTAACCCCTTGAGGATTATGAAGCATTTTGACAGTTTTATTCTGGTTATCATTAGACGATTTTATTCCTAGTAGGAAGGGTATATAAGAGTCCTAAAGTAATGGTCCGATTTGAAAGTGTACTTGTGGTAGAAAATTGAGCAAAATCTATAAATAAATAACCCGTCTATGGGTGATTTAGAAGTGTTCATAATATGGTCTAAAAAAATATATACGGTAAATACCGTTGGAATCGCAGCGACGACAGGAATCGATATATACCTTTGGAAACAACATTCAAACACGACCTGCCAAATTTAAATTCTAAAATAATGGTCCGATTTGAATTTTGTTTGTGCCATTGGATTCAGCGGGTGAAAATGTACAAGTGGTAGAAAATTGAGCAAAATCCATACATAAATAACCTGTATATGGGCGATTTAGAAGTTTTCATAATACAGTACAGTATGGTAAAAAAAAATAAAAAATAAAAAAAATTATATATTTATATATATATACTGTACTGTATATTATAATTATACAGTATATACGGTATATACAGTATATATACAGTATATATACAGTATATATATATATATATATATATATATATATATATATATATATATATACTGTACGAATGCTTATATTGATTTTCCCGAGTTCCAAACGATGCATGAAAGAAGACGACAGTGACTTAGGAATGGTTACAATGGTAAAATTAATCACTAATCAATCAATTTAATCAATATTACATAATACATATTTCATAATCCATAATCAATAATCAATTGTTGAACAAACGTAAATAGGCTGTAGCCGTGGCCGCTACTTCGTCACCGCATTCAAATGATGCTCAGTATTTGGCCAAAACAGTGGGGCTTATTTTTCACCTTACAATTGCAATAACTGCTCCATTTAAAGTGTTCTAGTATTCACCTATAGCAAGATAACACCAATTACTGCCTCTGGTATGTACAGTATATAAACTAGGTTAGGCCATTTATTTGCAGAGATATGAGTATCGGTAAATGACGAAAACCAGGAGTAAACACTGATTCTGGGCTCCCAACTGCCATAACTGAGCTATTTATTTTCACCATAAAAACTGAACCACTTGGTTTAGAGCCTTCTAGTCTTCACCCATCGTAAGATAACAACGAGTACTGCCGCTGGATATAAATATATAACCTAGGTTAGGCCATTTATTTGCGTTATTATAAGCGCAGCAAAATGCCGATAATTCGCCAAAACCCCTGGTTTCAGCGCTTGGGGAAAGATTTCAAGGCGCGAAAATCACGAGCGACGAGGGTTAAGGGGAGATGGGTAATTTTTCTGGTTCTCTTTCTTCCTCGTGCTTATCCCCATTAGTTTTTAGATTTTAAGACGTTTGCCTCATTAGTTTGTCGATTTTAGGACCTTTCGCCCCAATTCTTTGTCGATTTTAAGACCATATGTTCCCTTTAGGAGGCGAACGATGGCGAGCCTGTAATTGTGGAGGAAGCGGCCTTCAGCCGTAGCATTTTTCTACCAAAAAATTTACAAATTAATCTTGAAGGGGGATCTAATAGATGTTTTTTTAAGTTTGATGGAGGTCTAAGGAGGAAACTAAAAAATACAGTACAGTATATGAATATATAAATAAATAGACCCCCAAATATAATCACTGTCCCCTTAAACCTTCCCGCGATCGTTGAATTCTCAGCATTTTGCCGTGCTTATAAATACAGTACACAGAAAAATTATATAACCTAGGTTATATAATTTTTCTGTGTACTGTATTAAGGTTTAAGGGGACATATACTGTATATATATATATATATATATATACTGTATACTGTATATATCCAGCGGCAGTACTCGTGATGACTAGAAGTCTCTTGACCTAGTGGTTCAGTTTTTATGGTGAAAAAAAAGGAAAGAATGTATGGAATAAGCCCATCTTTCCCAAGGTCACTACAGCCCTCTGGACCCATTAGTAGCACTACAAATTTGAAAATCCAAAATGACCCAAAAGTTGGATTATGTCATCAGAGAAATTTGGAAAAATATTTTTGATTATGCCAAATTGACAGTGTGTACAATTAAACCTAATATACTGTATATTTGGAATCCTTATACCATTGGTTGTCCATTAAGGTAAAATGTATTTGGACCCATATCTTAGGGCACAGCAGCATTTGAAAAATTATAAATTTGAGTTTTCAAGCGGCTCGCTGGTGTAGTGACTAGCGTCTTGGACTTCCGACCAGAAGGTCCCAGGATCGCGCCTTCGCTCGGCGCATTAAAGATTTTTCACAAGCACTGAGTCGTTACCGTCCTTCATGAGCAAGGGGATGGGGTAGTTACTATGTATGGATTCCTCTCGTTGTTGCGATTCCATCGGTATATACAGTACTGTATATATTATTTTTTAGACCATATTATAATAATAATAAGCATGTTACTTATTTCTCATATGTGCCAATTTTTCCGAAGAATTCACTAGTGCTCGGAAAGAGAAAGAAAAAAGAACAAAATCAATGCATCAAAAGAAGGCTTATATACAACACACATTTAACAATCACTAGCAGTGGCAAAATAGCCTAAACTCTATAGCCATCTGTCATGACACCTCTCTCAAGATCAATAGCTACTCTCAAAGAGAAGTCTTAAGTTGTCTCTTGAAGCATTCAACAGAACTCAGTTGTCTCATGGACAGCGGCAACCTGTTATACAACCTCGGAGCCATGTAGGAGAATGACCTCTCAAAGAAAGAAGACTGCTGGAAAGCCCTTGGTTCATCCAGACGAAAAGGGTCATTGTCAGGACGCACAACTACACCATGGTGTGCCGGTGGGCGCCTGAGCAGCTCCGCAAGGTACCTAGGCTCACCAAATTTGAGAACCTTAAAAGTCACCAAACACAACTTAAATTCTATTCTTGCTCTTACTGGCAGCCAGTGCAGTTCTATGTGAAGAGATGTAGTAGGAGTTCTAGGTGGAACACCAAAAATTAGTCTTGCGGCCCTGTTAAGAACAGACTGAACTTTCTTTAAAATATAATTTGGAAGACCCACCAACAGGGCATTGCAATAATCAACACGAGAGAAGACCAATGAGTGAACCAACGTCAGGAGGCAACGTCGGTTATAAACGGCTTCACCAAATAGAGATTTCTGATGTGCAAGTAACAACTTTTAACTATCTGGTTTACATGCTCTTTGAAATCTAATCGGTAGTTCACATATACACCCAGATTTCGAACAGAGTTGGCCGGTCGCAGCTGAGATCCACCCACATTGATGGAGAGGGCACCTACTATATCATCAGCTCTTCTATTTCCTCGGATGATGAGAATATCAGTTTTACCATCATTTAGTTTAAGTTTTCTCGCTCTCATCCACTTCTTGATATCAGACATCAACAATTCCATCTTACTCCGTATATCAACTATATTTGTGATTCTCACATAAATCTGGGTGTCATCTGCATAAAAGTGAAAGGTGACATTATGTGCACAAAGCAGAAGAGACAAACTGCTGATATAAATTATAAATAGGATAGGACCTAAAACTGATCCCTGCGGAACAAGGACATAGGACAAACAATGATATCACAATCTATCCACAAAGGTCCTTAAGCAACAAGACCTAAGACCTTGTACGCCTGGAAAGCTGCCATTTAGGACGTGAGACTGTAACCACATTCTCTGTGGACAAAATGGTCTTTAAACTTGTATGTATGTGTGTATGTATACTCCCATCTTTACTCAACACACTGCCCAAATACATAAATGAGCCAACATTTTCCATAGCCTGACCATTCAACCTCATCTCACACTCTGTGATTGCACCCCTTTCAAAGATCATAATCTCACTCTTCCCCTCATTTACCTTCAGATTGCGTTTTCACACAGTTCCAAACATATTTACCAGACCCTGCAACTCCCATTCACTATCGCTCATCAGAACTGTATCGTCAGCAAACAGCAGTACAGGCAACTTCCAGTTGTTTCCTTCCCTTAACAGCGGTACACCAGCATCCATTGCTCTTCCTTGTATTTCTTTCATGACTCAATCCATATATATATTTCAACCATGGGGACATCACACACCCTTGCTTTAACAAAACATTCAGATAAAAGAAATCGCTCTGTTCATTCTCCACACGTACTGACGTCTTTGCACCCTCATACATGCTCTTCACTGCTTTCAGCAACTTGCCATCTACACCGTATATTCTCAGTACTTTCCACAGACCTATATAAAGCTATAAAGTTATGGTAATTCTATATCAAGCTATAAAGTTATGATAATGAAAAAAAGTTATGGTAATTCTATATTAAGTCATGCCAGGTAAGCAAATGTAAAATACACAGTATATTGGAAATTCTTTATATATAATATTAAAGCTCATTAAGGGTGGTCAGTATTTTCAGCCTCCATATGGCCAGACGTATGAGAGTTCTGCTTTGAAACTCAGTGTTGTTGTTCTTGTTGTTGTTCCCCAGGCTGTCTGAACGAACAGCCCCAAGGTCCCAAGCAAGGCCAAGGCCATAACCAAGTGCCCCACAAAACCCTCCCAGCTTTACCACTAAGAGAGCCAAGGTGACCGAACCCACTCCCAGGCGATGGGCTGAGGAGGGTGCGGAAACGCCCGGGACACCAAAGCTCTACCCAGGTCCCTGTGCCCCTTAACAATTATGAAGGGAAAGTAGAGGGGCACAACTCAGTGTTGTGGCAGGATGTTACAATGGAATAATTTGGTTTTAAGACTGGAATATATATGACAAAGAATATAAGAAAATTGACATGAAGTTGCATTTTTTGGCCATTTGATGTTTTTGTGTTTGATATATTTTGTCTGTCTTTAAGTGTTATACAGTATACTGTACATATTTCAAAATATTGTTTTGCTATATCTTAAATGCGCTATTTCTACATAGCGAGTTTGATAAGTTCTTTTGTCTTTATATTGTGCGGTTCCTGTTTTGCTTTGTAAGTTTTAATTTTTTTCATGACAAAGAATACAAGAAAATTAACATGAAGCTGCATTGTTTTGGTCATTCCATTACTTCCAAAGATATAATAATAACTATGAAGCATATAAATACTTACATATTTAGTAATGATGACTAAAAGTAAGGGAATGAGTCTCATTTGACACCCTGCATTGTGGGTCCGGCTACTTAGTGCACTTACCGCAGGACGTCAAACCAGACACCCATTCCTTTCTTTCTTATCATACACACATACAAGTTTAAAGATCGTTTTGTCCACAGAAAGTGTGGTGCAAAATCACGTCCTAAATGGCGGCTTTCCAGGAGACCCTGTCAAGGGCTGCCTCTGTTATCAAGTTCTGTATTTTGAGATCGGGCCGGAGTACCTGATCCCGCGTCTTTCTAGGTCTACCCCTACGTGCAGCTCCCTACTTGTTCACAATCTGGCATTTCTTTACCCAGTTCTGATCATCCATTCTCTCCACATGTCCAAACCAACCAAGTCGGTTTGTGCGCATCACTTCACTGATACTCCTAATGCCCAGATGCCTTCTTAATTCCTCTAGACATACTAGATATACAGTTATACAGCGATGCCTAGAGTGCCGCCATTAGGATGTGAGATCGGAACCGAACTTCCTGTGGAGTACGCAGTCATGTTGTGCCGCGGGCCATAGCATGGTCGGTAGCGCGTCTGACTGTTGATCAAAGGGTTGGCAGTTCGACTCCACCCCATGCCATTGGTATATGTCAAGAGTTTGGATACTCAGGTCTAGTGATTTGTGGCAATGTCCAGTAATGTCCTTGTAACAAGGGCACGCCGTAGCCCTGTCATCAAGGGAGTGTACAGCGTTAAAAACTGCATCATCATCATCAATATTGCTTTGCTAAATCTTCAATGTGTTATTTCCACAGAGTGATTTTGATAAGTGTTTTTGACTATATATTGTGCGATTCCTGTTTTGGTCTGTTTGCTTAGCAAGTTTTACATTTAAATTATGTATGTACTTTATGTATATAGCGTATTGATGCTTCACAGTTCTTATTGTATCTTTGAAAGTGGTAAAATGGCTAAAACAGTGCAACTTGTATAAATTTTCCTGTACAGTACTTCTTCTCATATTCATTCTAGTCTTAAAACAACATTGCTCCCTTTTAACATCCTGCACTTACGACCTCGCATCTCGGTACCAACGTCGTTATTTCTCAAACAGATACAGGAACTCCTAATGATGAGGCAACATTTTGGCTGATTTTATACACATTTGAGAACATGAATATACTAACTAAATCCCCAGATAGAAACCTATTCATATAACATTAGCCAACCTCAACCGTAGATTCATAACATCTTGCAGTAATGTATATACTTCCTAATCAAGATAAAGTAAAATTATACACACATAAAAATTAAGCAATAATGGTAACTTCACTCCCTATCTATCATATCTGTGTCTGTCTCTTTCTGTACGGTATGTGTATATTTGCATGTGTGTAATGTATTCATGTGTGTGTGTGTGTACTGTACTGCATATGCACGTGTGTCTGTGTATATATACTTATGTATTGGAGAAGGATGAGATGTGGATGGTTAGATGGAGAGAGATAGATAGATAGATAGATAGATGGATCAGACGGTCTGATCTTGAAAAAAATAAAAATAAATAATAGTTACAATATGTTTACATGTTAAAGGTACCTACTCATTCTGGGCATTGTGGCAAAGTCCCCCTTTTGACCCTTTTGCCTACACAAACCCAACAAAAATTCACACCACCAAACATTTCACCAACCATTTTACACATTACTGTATATTTATCATCAAAGAGACCAGCCATCAATAGAGAAATCTAAAACTGCGTGATAACACGTGTAGTGACTGGAAGGAAAAAGACCAGCCTTCTCTAAAGATAATCTTACGCTGTATGAAAACATGTATTTATTTACCTTGAAGTGGAAAAATCAATAACGACAGGGGAGAGCCAGGTCAGCCATCTCTAGAGAGAATCTTACACCACAAGAAAACATGTGTGGTGACTGGAGGGAGCGAGGTCAGCTATCTCTAGGGAGAATCTTACACCGCAAGAAACACACACATTCATTTACCTTGAAGTGAGAAAATCAATAACAACAAGAGCGAGAGAGGCTAGTCATCTCTGGACAGAATTTTTAGGAAATCGATAACTTGTTAATTTTTCAGTGTGATATTTCAAGTTATAGGCTAGTACAGTACTAGGCAAATATAAGCCGAAACAGTAATTGGTTGCCGAAAGTATCAAGGGAAAGGGAGGGGGAAGAGAAAAAGAAAAGTTGGAAGAACAAAGAAACAAAACTAAGGTGGCAGCAGAGACAGGGGCACCAGCCATCACTAGAATTTTGTTTACCCAACCCAGTGTAGTTGTTCATGATACCAGCAGCATCCCCCCTGAGTCGAGTGTAGACGAGGGGGACATTACGGCGTCTCGCGCTTTTTCTCCTTTCGGGCCTCTATCACGCTATGGCGAGTTTTGGGTGCGTGTTAGTGGAAGCTGTCACATGACATAGGCCCGCGTAACTACAGAAACGCATTACTCAAGGCTTGACTGTACTGCACATATAATTAAAAAAAAAAAAAAAAAAAATTATACTTACCAAACATACAATAGCTAGAGTATAATGTCTTATGATATTATTCTGCTGACTAAAGCCCAGTTCAGACTACCAGTTTTCCAGCACTTATTTGTGGGCTGCAAAACGGCCCTGTGACGTAAAATAGAAATACAGGACACAGAAAACAGAAGGGGTAGAATTGGGGTAAGTAAAGCCTAGCACACCAGGCGATAGCCGAGCGGAATACTGCGGCTGACAATACCAGATGCATGAACAGCGGAACACATATTTACTGCTTTAATGTTTTTGTTGCTATCTAAAATATTCACGTACAGTTTAATGTATAAGTGAAACCAGCTATAATCTAATGAAAATAGACATAAAAATGTTTTAGTCACATAACATCAAAAACGTAAAACTTTCTGTACCAGTACAGGGACCCGGAAATAGTTAAAACTAAATTATCTTTTTCTAGGCCACAATTTACAACCAGTTTTCCAGGCATAATGTCACTTACACATCACAGTCTAATTTAAGCTCTGCACAATTGGGTCATAAAACTGGTAATCTAAACCAGACTTAACCAGAGGGCATCACACGGAAATAAGAATCCTCCTCCTCCACTTACTTATAGGCTATTAGATTATTATATTAGGGTATATTAACCAACATCAATAACAATAATTAGTAATTAGATCTTAAAATTAAATTGTATATAAGCTTTCTTTTGATGCATTGATTTTGTTCTTTTTTCTTTCTCTTTCCGAGCGCTAGTGAATTCTTCGGAAAAATTGGCGCTTATGAGAAATAAGTAACATGCTTATTATTATTATTATTATTATTATCATAATACACGAGAGCTAAGGTACATTTTGGACCAAGCTTTATTATAGAGCTTAACTAATTTTATGTGAGTAGCCTACTGTAGTCTATTGTCTTTTAAAGATTATGTGTACAGTATTACTATAAACAACGCGTAAGAATTGGCTAGTCTAAACTATACATAAATGTTACCTTACCCAGCTATACCCTATTCCATATGGGTAGTCCACATCTTGTGAACCCTAAGCTCTATAACTCAAAAAGGGCTAGAGCAAATGGGCTGTTAACTTCCACATTTATACCCTGGCTAACCTTTCCGAAATGGTAGAAATATTAGCTGGATTACTCTAGTCGTTCGTGAGTTATAGAGGTTAATATTCACGAGTTTGGGCCTACTTTCTTTGACCGGGGTATAAGATTCGAACCCAGACCCTTGGGATTTTGACAAATCAGACAAACCTGATTGCCCTAGTCAATGCACAGTCACTCTGCTAACATTAGCACTCAAGCCACCAAAGGTGACTAGTGATTAAATATTTGATTCATAAAAAACAGTATAAAACTATATATACAGTATATTTCATTTGGTAGAGTAGCACAATGTTGAACTTCCTTTTAAACATGCTTCTATTGACAGGTAAGAATTGCCCCAGGGCTTCAATTTTGTTTTACAATAACTCCCTCCACTGCATCAACCAGTCCAGCATCATTCAATTTTATCACTAACAATACTGTACTACAAGTCCATATATAATGACGTCCTTTTGAGTATTGTTATCACAGCTGACTGATCCATCATAGACACAAACTGTTCATACTTCAGCCGTTCACCTTCACAGATCAAGCCAGTTTCCTCTCATGATAGTCAAGGCGAATACAAGCCACTTTTAAAGCAGACAAGGTATTATCCACACCAACGAGATGCTAAAGAAATTATCTAGCCTATCTACTTTCCTCACAACTTTCTTTTTCCGGAAATATCTTCAGGTTACTTTTTCTTTTCATGTTTCTTTCATTCTTCCAACTTCATATCTTCCTTTTCCAATTATACCTCAATTTTGTTTTTTCTCATAAACAGCTCCACTCTCTCTTCCTACACACAGACCAGAACATTTCCAAATTTAAACACCTTTCACAAATACGAGCCACAGAATGGACTTTCCCTATGCTATGCTAACCCACTTTCCTCACACACTGATAGTTTGTATGTACTCGGGCACATGCCCCATAGCTGGGGGTGGCTGACTCGGGACAGAGCCCGAACAGGGATAACACAACACAACATAAAAAAAAGTATGTATGTATATGTATGTATATACTCTGGCACTTACCCCAGTTTTCCAAAAAAAAAATTTTTTTATGAGGGTGGCTGACTCGAGACAGGGCCAAAAATAAATAAATAAATGAATAAAATCTAAAAAATTCACACACATCTACGTCGCCCAGGAGAAGACCCAGCCTGGTAGTTTGGTACCTGATAAACAAATACTTGCCCCTTGCACCGAGAGATCTTTTCAATCACATTTTTGGGGTAGACAATTGACTGAGGTGCATAGCGTGTAAATGGCCCGAAGCCGTGTTGGAAAGTCTACTCATTCCACCACCGCTTAAGGGGGATGGGCCGGTTTTCTGGACCACTTTCTCCCTCGTGTTTAGCCCCATTAGTTTTCAGATGTTAAGATGTTTGCCCCATTAGTTAGTCGATTTTAAGACCTTTCACCCCATTTCTTTGCCAATATTTAGACCTTTCGTGCTATTTAGGTGTCAATTTTTCCCCTGGCGAACGACAGTGAGCCTGTAATGTTGGAAGAATCGGCCTTCGGCCGGAAAATTTTCTACCGAAAAATATACAAATTAATCTAGAAGGGGGATCTAATGGATGTTTTGTTTTTTTTAATTTGATGGAGGTCTAGGGAGGAAACTAGAAAAATAACGAATACATGCAAAAATCGCCAAAAAAGTGAACCATCTCCCCTTAACCCTTTCCATACTGGTGAAGTCCCTTTCATATTATTTTGGCTAGTATATGACAATTTTACTCAGTTTAGGAGGGGCCTCTAGCAATTTTAAAGCTTCAAACTATCTCCGTTTACTGTTTTAGTCACCACAGATCCTTCCTAAGCTGCAAAAAAAAAATATCTAAATATAGGTAGAATAAAATCAATAGGCATTTCTGATACAGACAGGGTTAACTCACTAAAAAAAAAAAAAAATGGGGCCATTTATATACCTTGTTATTACTACATGTGCATGCTACTCAGAACTGTAGTATCCAAGTTCGGAATCAAAGTCGCAGAGTCAGACATTTCTTTCACCGACATTCATTCCAATATTTTTACAACATTCAACACATTAAATTATTTTCCCATATCCATAGTAATTTTTGTCACTATGGTTAATATTTGTTGTATATATTGTGATTACTGTAGTATGTTCAACAGAATAATTTTTCTGATAATTTCCATAAAGTATTTTTCCTCCCTACGATACATCTCTCTCGTACAATACTCACTATAATCAATTCACCATTTCTCCGTCAATAACAGCGTCTAGAGGACTCGGGATACTTAGATTTCAGGTCGACCTTAAACTGTCGAAAGAGGACCCTGTTGTGTTCTAGTTCGGCGTCTTTGCTGTGGTGCAGGGAGGTGGAGGTCTTGAAGCCTCGGTGGGTCAGGAAGGCTGAGTCCAGAACCACAAACTTGTACCCGGCCACCTGGAGCTCACATACCTGGTCAAGAATACAATTTGTTTTTATCATAGGCCTTCAAGAGTTCCATTAACCTAACAAGTGCACATGGGGGTAATTGGAAACGTCCCCCTGTGCTGACGTATTTGAGGTGTTTCCGTCACTAAAATATTCATTGTACCATTAATAGCATTAATACTTATCCATATGCGCCTATTATGGGTTGATTATAAAGGTATTAACCTGAAACAACAATAAAACGAGTGAAAACAGCGTTTGGATGGTCAAAATCGGAGATATAGCCCGCGAGTTGTATAATGTATGGGTGAGGCAAGCTGCTTTCCCGCCAATTTCCCCCAAGGCCACTGAGACACAGTCGATCGATACTCTCTCTCTCTCTTGCATTCGCTTGCTATCAGTGATGACCACACCCTGCAACCGGATTTCTAATGTTAGCACGAAAATATACCTTACCTTTGGATACCTTTGGATGTGTTCGCCGCTCCTCTAGCGGCACCAAGGAGCGCGACGCCCCTCGTTATGGGTGGTGATTTGGTGCAGTAGACTGTTTGAAGCGACAGCTCGCTCCCTTGCGAGGATGGGCTCGTCTGGCACTTTTTGCAGTTCGACATCTAGGGCTCTCTTGAAGTTGTCTAACGAGATGTCCCTCATGTCTCTTACTCGCCGTGGGAGTTTGTTGAAGAGACGTGGGCCTCTGTGTGATAACCAGCCCTCTCGCAGAGAGCCCATAGCACCCCTGTTATTCATCCGGGGGATTTCACATTCCCAGCCTCTCCTATCACTGAATTTCATGACTATCGGAGTATGTAGGTTTGGTACTAAACCCTCTGCGATTTTCCACGTGTATATTATTAGGTAACGTTCTCTTCTACGTTCCAGTGAGTACAGATTCAGTGCTCTTAAACGCTCCCAATAGTGTAGATGTTTTATCGAACTTATATGCGAAGTGAAATTTCTTTGTACACTCTCTACGTCATTTATTTCACCTGCTTTGTATGGGGATGTTAATACGCTACAGTATTCAAGCCGCGGTAGCACTAGAGATTTGAAGAGTGTTATCATAGGCAATTCACCGCGTATTTTAAAAGTACGCAGAATCCAACCCGTTAGACGTTTCGCAGCCGCCACTTTGACCTGGTTATGTGCTTTGAAACCCATATTTTCAGACATTAATACCCCAAGGTCTTTCACACTGTCTTTCCGTTCTATTATGTGGTTAGATTCTGTTAAGTAATTTGTAATTTCTTTAACACCATTATTATCTCCGTACCGTATTAATTGGAATTTTTCCTCATTGAATTGCATGTTGTTTTCCCTGGTCCACTGGAACACTACATTCATGTCTTCCTGCAGTCGGCCCGTGTCCTCTTGTGTGTTTACTATCTTGCTTAATTTTGTGTCATCAGCAAAAGACGACACCGTACTGTGTCTGGTGTTGGTATCTATGTCGCAAATTAGTATGAGGAACAGAAGGGGCGCTAGCACTGTTCCTTGGGGCACTGAGCTTTTGACATCCGAAGGCTCAGAAGTGACTTGGTTTACTGCTACCGATTGTTTTCGGTTTACGAGGAAATTGTATATCCACCGTCCGATTTTCCCAGTTATACCTTTTGCTTTCAGTTTGTGGGCTATTATACCATGGTCACATTTATCAAATGCCTTAGCAAAATCGGTGTAAATGACATCCACGTTTTTCTTTTCTTCTAGTGCTTTAAGAATTTTGTCATAGTGTTCCAAAAGTTGTGAGAGACATGATCTTCCCGCTCTGAACCCATGTTGACCGGTGTTGTGTAGTTCATTTGTCTCCATGAATGTTGAAATTTTGCTTCGCAGGACTCGCTCGAAAACTTTAATGATGTGAGAGGTTAGAGCTACCGGGCGGTAGTTTTTTGGTAGTGCTTTACTTCCTCCTTTATGCAGTGGGGCAATTATTGCATTTTTCAAGCCATCTGGTATGTCACCAGTGTCTAGACTCCTTCTCCACACTATAGCCAGGGGTTTTGAGAGGTTTTCCTTACATTTTTTCATTAGGATCGAATTCCAAGAGTCCGGGCCTGGTGCCGAGTGGGATGGCATGTTGGAAATGGCCTCTTCTATGTCTTTTGGACCGAAATCAATATCCAGCATCTGAGGGGTTTCCGTGGGGGAGGTTTCCATGAAAAATATATTTTGGTCTCTGATGACTTTTGTTTCATCAGGCTCACTGAATGCCATTTCATACTGCCTGCTTAAGAGTTCGCTCATTTCCTTTTTGTCCCCTGTGAAAGAGCCGTCCCCTTTGCTCAGTGGGCCGATGTTTGATGTTGTTTTAGCCTTTTGTTTGGCATATGAAAAGAAGTATTTGGAATTTTCCTTTATACCTGCAATAGCTTTCCTCTCCTCTTCCATATGTTGTAGTTCATATGATATTCTTAGCCTTTGTTCAATTTCCACAATTTCTCTATCTATTTCGACCTTTTGCCTATCCTGTAGATTTTGATGTGTGCGTCTTTGTGTGAGTAATTTTCTTCTTCTGTACAGCCTCCTCCTTTCCCGATCTTGTTTGCTTCTTCGTTTTGTTTGTCTTGCAGGTATATGGTGGCTACAGATTTGGGTCATGGTTTCTGTTATTAAGACTAGACATTCTGCTGGTGTCAGGTTATCCATTAAATCTTCCGTCTATTTCCTCCATTTCTTGATTTACCTCTTCCCACCTAATGTTTTTGTTATTGAAGTTAAATTTACTGAAGGGGCCGGTTTTTGTTCTCGATTCTGAGGTTGTCTGTACACTTTCTAAGGTTGTTTTGATCTCAATTAATTTATGATCTGAGTATGTTGTGTCCGATATGTTAATGCTGTGTACTAGAGAGTCGTTGTTAGTGAAGACCAGGTCTAAGATATTGTTTTCCCGTGTGGGTTCAGCAATATGTTGGGTAAGACTAAAAAAATCACAAAGTTCAAAAAGCTCTCTCGTATTAGTATTTGCTTCTCCGGTGTTATTTGCCACTAACTGGTTTTCTAGTTGTCTCCATTTAATGTTTGGTAGGTTAAAGTCTCCTAGCCATATAATATTTGGTGTTGGGTTCCCCAGGGTTTCCACTTCTGATTTTATTTTGTTGAGCTGGGTTTTGAATTCTTCTCGGGATGAGTCTGGAGGCCTGTATGTAACAATAACTGCTAAATTTAGGGATTCTATTTTAACTCCAAGTATTTCCACCACTTCATTACTGTTATTTAGGAATTCAGTACATATCAGTGAGTCATGTATGTACAAGGCTACACCTCCATGTGATCTATGCGTTCTGTCCGCCCTATGTAGGTTGTAACCAGGAATCCATACCTCACTATCTTCCTGATCTTTAATATGAGTTTCTGTGAGAGCCGCAAATATAGCGTTTCCTTCTTCTAGCAGGCCCCTAATAAATGGTACTTTGTTCGTGGTTCTATTTTTTAGGCCTTGGATATTTGCAAACAAGATTGGGGAGGGATTGTTTGGAGTACTATGTGTACCTAATAGTCTTCGGGATGTATTGGCCACTCTTGGGAGGCCAGGAGGTGCTCGAGGTGTTCTATGTGCTCTTCCATCTCCCTCAGTCTCTTCATCTTCATCTGCCCTTTCCCTCCTTGCCTTTTTCCTCTGTCTCGTCCTCGCATAGCTAGAGAGTTTTTTGGGCTACCATTCGTGTTAGGTCTAGCATATCTCCAAGTCCCTCTAATATGAAAAGCTGGGCATTTCATATTGTAGCAGGTCTTGTTCTTAAGTGATGTCTTGCAAAGGGATGGGTGGTGGTATTTGCAGGTTTCACCAATTCTACATTTTCCATGACTGGTTATGTTGTTGCAAATTTTGGGATGAGCAAATCTACATGAATTCCCATTATATTCGCCCTTTTGACCAAAGTAGCACCTTCTTTCCAGATAATATCTGCACACTGGTGTAGACAACCCCAGTAGGTGGGGCTGGGGCTGCAAGGGGTTATGTGGTGAGCTAAGTGTGGTTGTGGGTGATAGTAGGCTTGGTGTATGGGTGGGTGAGGCCTGCAGGGGGGTGGAGTTACGGGTCGGTTGTAGGTGGGCAGGTGGCAGTGGTGAGGGGGGAGACGATGTGGAAGGGGAGCCTGATATGGGGGCTTGTTGCATACCTCAGAATAAGGGAATAACAGGGAAAATAGGTGATAACTGAAGGAGAGGAGGAAAGTGGGGAAGGAGGGGAGGTAGAGGACTGAGATTTTGCCCCCCAAAAAAAAAAAAAAAAACGATGTCAAAAGTTGATTTTTTTTTTCACTCACTCTTAAGAGTCTCCCCGCAGTCCACCGGAGGAATTCTTAAGAGTCTCCCCGCAGTTCCCGGGTCAACAAACTAAACATAGATTCAAGTAAAATTTTGATATTCTTCTACCAATTTAGACTAACATGAAACAAGCAAAGGAAGAAATAAAGTACTAAATGAATATATAGGATGGAAGAAACAGGTAGTCTTGAAGCAGTGGAGGGTGAGGAAGGCGGAATCTAGAACGCTAACCATGTACAGTACCCGTCAAAGTGGAGCTCACATACCTGCTGGAAAATATATTCTTGTAATCATATGAGGCATTTTAAGCAAAAACAAAGCCTGCTAAACATTATATTAAGATTGTAGGGGACACTGAGGAATGGTCTTCTTCCACATAATGGAAATGACACTGAGGAGTATTAAATGACCCACCTTGCAAGTGTTCTATCTATCTATATACTCAGGCACATACCCAATAGCTGGGGGTGGCCGACTCGAGACAGAGCCCGAAGAGGGACAACACAACACAACAAAGAAACACAAAAACAAAACACAAATTCACACACATCTAGGTCACCCAGGAGTATTACATTTTAATTATTATTATTATCCATTGGCACCCACCTGACTGATCCTGTTAAAGCCGTACTGCCTGAAGCGTTCATCATAAGGTGGAACGGAGGTCGGGGAGAGATAGAAGGGTTCCCAAGGGTCTCTCCATAACACCTCATACAGTCCTCGCACCACCCCCCTGCTGCCCCCACCTCCACCGGCTTCCCATGCTGAGTAATCCGTGAATTTCTGTGGGAAGGAGAATGATCAGTTTGGAACAGCTTAATAATGGTCAATGGTTTTCAAATATAAGGTGGTATCACACAAGCGCTTTTTTCATAAATTTGTATGGATAGTTGTAGTCTGGCTGCTTCAAAATATAAATTTGTTCAGACTTCAGCTACGTAACATAGTCTACCTTCAGTCTAGTTTCTGAATCCAATGCAAACAAATCCGGAAATATGAAAAAAAAAAAAAAAAAAACTTGCTCAAGGAAAATTGCCAGATAAAGCCCCTATGACACTGGCTGTTAAACAGTACTATTGCTTTTAAAATATTGTAACATCTTAATTTATTCAGCCTGATTGTGAGGTTAGTTCATTGGGGGACTTGCATACAAAAAGATTACTGATTAGCACATTAAATGTCATGTCCCATAATCACAAAGTCGCAAGGAGAGGTAGACCAAGCGAGACATAAAAACAGGTAGTATAAACTGATCTCACAGCCAAAGACTGACTAAGAGGGATGCCAAAGACCAAGGGAGTGAGGCTCCCGGGGCGCCCTGGTGCCCTGCAGACTCGCGGAAGTTAGGTGCACAGATGCCAGCCAACTCCGGGGTTACATTAAAACGGCATTGTATGACATAATGGTTATATTATATACATACAATAAAAATAGTGATACACAACAATAATAACCTATAGTAACTCAATATAACAAATGAAAGAGTAAACTGGTTGCATAACATGAGAAACAAATTAATCTCTACAATCAACATAATCTCAACCCACGCGGTATTTTAGCGTACGCGGGAACCAGTGAGGACAAGAGGAGGAGGGAGAAATCTCATGGCGTCTCTACCCTGACACATAATAAAATTAATATCCTAATAAATACAAGCATTGCTCTTCTAACATAATACATAGAGAATAAAATGCTGGAAATATCATGAAACTAAAACATGCAAAATTTAGGCTCGCTACATATACAGGGTGTCCATAAAGTCTCTTTACAATTTAATAAATTTATTACCAAGGCAATTGATGAGATATTTTAATCAGATTTGTTGTATGTACTCGGTGGTTATCAAAGTTTTTAATAACATTGCATTTGTCCATTGGTCCAGTTTTCTTCCACGAGAAAACAATTACTGCAAATGTTTACCTTGCCCTTTTGACTGAATATGTGGCACCACAACTAGATGACCTTCAACCAACCATCATTTATCAGCAAGATGGTGCACCACCACATTGGGGACTGCGTGTTTGTGAGTTCCTAAATCAAACATTCACAGACCGGTGGATTGGAAGGGATGGCCCGATTCCCTGGCCACCTTGTTCACCAGATATCACTCCCCTGGACTTCTTTCTATGGGGTTATGTTAAAGATATCGTGTATCGAACAGAGATACGGGACATCACTGACCTAAAGCAAAAGATCACTGATGCCATTGCGACCATTGATGAGGCTATGCTACAGCGAACATGGCAAGAAATCGAGTACCGTCTTGATGTGCTTCGTGCAACTAATGGTGCCCATGTAGAGGTGTACTAAGTGAGGCAAAACAAAATTCAATATCTACTCCTCATTTTGTAATAATTTCCACATATTTGTCTGTTCATTTGATTTTGTAATAAATATTTTAAATTGTAAAGAGACTTTATGGACACCCTGTATAACAACACAATGGCTATGATTATTAATTAATTAATAGCTATGCATCTAGTCATTGTAACAATACATACAGTACACATATCATATTATAATGTAAAACTTGCAAAATAAACAAACCAAAGCTTGAACGAACACAGTAAAAAGACAAAACAACTTATCAAAATCGCTATGTGGAAACGCTTAAGCAAAATAATAATTTATAAATAAAAGAACACAATCCACCACATAGAGTGTACATTACTAAATGAGCAAGTTAATCTACTTAATCAAGTTAATATATTAAAAGGCATCACAACCTCTCCAACAGCTTTAATACAATCCCAGCCATAAATGTAATCTTCACACGATCAATTTCCAGATAGTAGACCATCTCCAAAGTTTACCAGGCAAGGAATGTATATTAGCAGATGATGATAATGGGTTGCTGAAAGAACCCATACCGTACCAGAACATTACCGTACCTGACATTTGAGACACAGCTCCTGATAGAAGGGTCGAGCCTGCCCTAACTCCCTCATAGCCAGCAGCTCCTTCTTGTTGGTCGGTTCCTTAGCATCCTCTCTTATCTCATATGCCGGCACCACCCACACAGTCTTACCACCTTGACCTCTACTTAACCCTTCCAATGTATCTTCGGGCCCTTTAAATCCATCCAGCATATCTCCATGACCCATCTGTTCCTGGATGAATGTGGAGAATGATTGAACGAGGCCTTGGCTTGGCGTCATATCCACATCAATAACGAACATGAACGGCGTCGTGACTGCCTTGCGGGCCGCGTTGCGGAGCAGATTGTTCGGGTACTCAATCCCCTGGTACTCATAATTCCGCCATGCCATCCACTCAAGCTGTTGGAGGTTGCAAGATGGGTCAGACACAGAGGGGATGGGGTTGATGGGGGGTTTGTTGGCCTGTGGTGATGAGGCCTGGGAGGGGGGGGTGCCCAGGGGATGCACTAGACTGAAGGTAACGTTCTGCTTGACCTCGGGGTAACACCGTCGGAGGTAGTGGACGGCCTGCACGGCTGACACCACTTCACTGCCCACCGCAAACACTGCCACCGACACAGCCCCCTGTAAAGATACAGTATGTTTTAATTAAGATGGTGATAGGTTATTTGAACTAAAAATGGGGTGATGGGTTAATAGTTACTAAATATGGTTGGATATTACAGGAATTTTTAACCAGTGATATGACTGGTACTATATAGCATTTGACATCAAAAGCAGAAAGTATTGTCAGTGGACAAGTAAAACGATCAGCTCTGGGGGGACATTAAGCAACTGAGTTACACTTGGTTCAATTTAACCTGGCTGCAAATTCTTGTCCCTTAGACCCTAAAGCATTCCGTTATTGAATTTCAATAACTGAAAAACGACGACAGATAAGACTCAGTTACGCATATAGGCTTACTGTACTGAATTACTATTTACTCAAGAGAGGTTGTTTCTGGCAGTTACACAATGCAGAAAGACCAGGAGTTAATTTTATGAGGAATCCGCTCAATGTCGAGTTATGAAAATTTAACTCTGCCATCCTACCAAACCTGACAGAGTAAGTTTGCATAAATGGATGTGATTTGGCTTGATCGAACTGCCGAGAAAAGTTCAAAGTTTATAAAGATTTGAGCGTTAAGTATGATTGTGACTGAAAATTATGATGGATGATGGTTGGGTGAAGAGAATCCTGGAAAAATAAATGTTAATGCACTTAAATATGTCCAAACTATGAAAAACTTGCATGATTTAATAAGAACTGTGAAGAGAAGTACCGTGCACTCCTGTTATCCGCATTTCAAGTATTCGCGAAACTCGTAATCCGCGCAAAAAAAAACCCTCAAAATACCAGCTATTCACGAATTTGAATCGGGCGGGCAGATGCGCATCCCGATTCTTGTTTTGGTCGGCCATCTTGCAGCTCACAGCCCACCCATCAAAGCCACCATTGTGTTGGAAAACTACCTGTTTACAAGCTTTTTTCTGCCCGAACCTCGTATCTCCCGTGTTTATTAGGGCCTTTAGTTTATTCAGTGATAGGGACAGTGAGCCTGGTGGTAATAATGAAGGAATTAAATGCCCGAGACCATCAAAGCAGAGAGCTAAGGCCGGTCAAGCCTACCGACGCCGTGTCAGATGGAAACGGTAAAATTATGCTGATGATTTAGGCTAGGCTATATATGACTGTTTTCAAATAAAGTCTGTGTGGTAAGTAATCTCCTCATATGTAATTATAAGTATTCTCCTCAAATAATATGTATTTATTGGATGTATTTGGGGGTAAATGAGGGTCAAGATGGGTTAGCCTGGTACGACCTAAGTTGATTTCCCATTGAAACCTATGTTAATTAGTGCCTACGTATACGCGAAACCACGAATACGCGGAAGGGGGCCGCTACGACCTAAGCGCGAATACTGGGAGTGCACTGGATGGTACTGTACTGTACTGTATAAGCTGCCTACTGCCTAGTTAGTCTGAATGATCCAAACTGATCTAAACAATTGCTGTACACAGTTGAATATCTTCAGCCCTGCTACTCTAAGCTACCAGCTAGCTGGCTGGCCGAGGGGATAGCGTCTTGACTTCCAAATCAGGAGGTCGAGCATTCGCGTCGCGCTTGGGTGTGAAGGTATTTTCCATTAAACCATGGTTGGATACAGTCTCCTTTGAGCACGGGGATGGGGTACTGGTCTCTGTTGGCAATTACAACTCTATTGAATTACAAAGAAGAAAATTTGCCCTAAAAAAAAAAAAAAAAAAAAAAATTACACTCGAACCTCCATTCAACGGACTCTGATTCTCTGGATATCGGCAATTACGGTAAAAAAAACATAGTCCGGACGAATCCGGATTCATGGGCAGTCAATCCGTAGCTGTGCTAAGTCCGTCCGGTAGGTGGCGGGGCAGGCGCATGACGTCACCCCAAGCGCGAGAAATTGGAGAGCGTCAGTCCGCCATTGTCTCTCTGGGAACAGATTGTGACCGCTGCCGCGCGATCTTTTGTGTGCTGGCCCTTCCTGTGTACCTGGACTGCTATTCATCATGGGGCCCAAGGTTGAAAAACGAAAGCGAGTGAACCTAAGTGTGGCCAAAAAACTTGAATTAATAGCCAAACTGGAGAAAGGAGTGAGTGTGACGAATGTTTGTGAGGAATATGGGGTGGCCAAACAAACAGTGTCCGATATTAAGAAGGCCAAGCCAAAGTTATTAGCCTATGCCACGCAACATTGTGTTGACGCTTCAGCTAGCAAAAGTGGGAAAGTAAAGCCTCGCAAACACATGAAAACAGGGAAGGATACGGGTCTGGATGCAGCTGTTATGAAGTGGTATTTGCAACAGCGATCGGCCTGGGTGAACGTTAGGGGTTGTGAAATTTTGGCTGCTGCTAGGAAATTGTCTGTGAATCTTGGGATTGAACATTTTCAAGGGAGTGACGGGTGGTTGTGGAGGTTCCGCAACAGGTATGGGCTATTTAATGCCACTGTACGGGGCGAGGCCGGTTATGCAGACAGGGCAGCTGTGGAACCGTTTCGCCTAAAATTTAAAAAATTAATTGAAGAGGAAGGCCTAACCCTATCTCAAATTTATAATGGTGACGAGACAGGCATGTACTGGCGTTCTATGCCTAAGAACAGCCAGTTGAGGAAAGGGGAAGAAAAGAAAAGAGATAAATAAATACAATACATATTACCAGGATTTATTTCAGGTACAGTAAAAAAAAGGATGCATAACAGTTAAATGTCACGATCCGGACACCTGTACTCAACACCGGATTTTTCTCAAGGAATTTCCGGATTACATCCGGACTGGACAGTATTTAGCAGCAACGGACATTTAGCAGGAACGGACAGGTGCTTGCACGCATTTGTCCGTTGAATGGAGGTTGGAGTGTACTATTATTGTTATTATTATTTCATAACAGCTGGCTAGGAAGCAAAATTCTTAAGGAACTCAGAAGCACTAATATTATAAACATGTAAATTCAACATACAGTATATTAGGGGGTGGATGTGAGTTTCATGTGGCGCAAGGTTCAGGCTCAAGTCACCTTATATCCCCTGGGTGTTAGGGAGCCTTTACATTTAGTGGAGGAAAAGAATATGCCCCACGTATCCTATTGCGTTTCATACAGGGCAACTTAAAGGGGGGCATGGTGTAAGTACTGTATGGACTTAACGGTCATCTTATACAGGTCTCCCTTGATTTACGATTGGGTTACGTTCCTGAAAACCCTATCTTAAATTGAAAGATCAAATAGCGAACCATAAAATTAATGGGGTAAATGGGGATGCGTTCTCGGACCAGCCAAAACCCCCCAAAAGCTATAATAATAAAGTAAATTGGAGCATCAGATAGTGAGGGATACCTGCACAGTAAAGGTCATGTTATAGCACTGTTGAGGCTGGTGTGGTTACAGATACTGCAGGGGGACTTTGTTGAGTTTTGCTGAGGCACAGTTAGCACTATGCCAACATCAGCTACAGTGATGACATGGTGGGGCACAGTGTTAATGACAGGACTTTACTGTACTACACTCAAACTGTTGAAAGGCAACCCTGTCTGAGCCATTAAATAGGTAATGGAAAAGGACGGTCAAATATTGTACAGCACATACAATAGGTGTGTATTTATACTATGCAGTAAAGTACAAGATCTTAAACAGTAAGGATCTAATCAATATGATAGGCATTTGAAAGGCATTAAGGAGAGACTTGTTAGCTTGTTTATTTCTTTATTTCCTCCCTAGACCTCCATCAAGCTTAAACTAACACCCCAAGACCCTCTTTCGAGATAAATTTGTAAATGTCCTGGTGGCTCCTCAAAGAGCGGTTTACTCAAAAGCCGGTTCCTCCTAAGTATACAGGCTCGCTAGGAAGTAAACGACACCTAAATGGCACGAAAGGTCTTAAAATTGACAAAAAAATTAGGAAAAGGTCTTAAAATCACCAAACTAATAGGGCACATGTAAAAAAAAAACTCAAACCTAATGGGGCCAAACATGAGGGAGAAGGGGGCCCATAAAAATAAAAACCCTTAAGCTATCTGTAACCACTATTGACTACCTGTGGGAATAGACAATAACAATCTTCTATTTATCTATCTATCTAATAATCTAACCTGTGAAAATAGACAATAATAATCTTCCATCTATCTATCTATCTTTCTAATAATCTAACCTGTGGCAATAGACAATAATAATCTTCCATCTATCTATCTAATAATAATCTTACCTGCCAGTATTTGACCAGATGGGGTATCTTGTACAGCAGTTGAAGTGAACACTGCGTCACGAGGGTCACCCCGATCTCCCTGGGCTGCCTCTGTTCCTTATCGTCCGGCCCTTTCCTTCCGTTCTCTGTCCCCGTCCCACTCACCGCTCCAACCGCCACCCGGTAGCCCCCTGACCCATCCAGGACCCCCCATCGAGCTATCCGGGTGAGGGTCAACTGATGGTCCTCTGATACCTGGACAAATCAAATATGGTAAGCAATGTAGAACTCACGAGGGCATTTAGGCATTGAGAGTATTAAGCCGGTATCACACAAGAGCTTATATGATCAACATTTTTAGAATATTTTGCACTAGAATCGGGAACTAGATAGATGAATTTAGGTTACCAAAATATTATAAATGTTGACCTCACAAACTACCAGACCAGTGTTGAGGATAAATGTTGAGGGAAAAAGCGCTCGTGTGATACCGGCTTTAATGAGGAGATGCATAGGAGCTTGTCTAGATGGTATGGACATGTGGAAAGGATGGATAAGAATATTTGGGTTAATAAAAGTAAGTCTATGAACGTGGAAGGAGTCGCAAGGAGAGGTAATCCAAGAAAGATGTGGGATCAGGTAGCAGTCAAAGGACTGACTAAAGGGGCTATCACACTGGCATATTTTCCGTCGTCCTTCATCAAAACCACGATTTGTGTGGTCCTTCATCTCTCGTTTTGTGGTCTTTTCGGCAGCCCACGGTTACCCAAGTACACCGGGAAATCGTGGTCAAGCCCATGATAATATTAACTCAAATGACCATTTATAGTACTGTATGCATTTGTATTTTGCATATATTTAATTATATCTGAATACAAACTAATGATATATAAACGGAAATTGATGTATTACGAACTGCAAAACATTACATTTTACTAAAAAAATAACAGCTATACACTCATTTGGTTACGTTTGAATTGAAGATTCAAGGTCACTTCGAAATGAATTGGTCTTAATTCGTCCATTTTAGCTTCCCATCATGCTATATATACATCATCATCATCATCATCATCTCCGACGCCTTGCTTCCCCCTGGCCCACTAGAGGATGGCCATGACAGAAACGTCTCCAAGCTACTTTGTCAAGACATGCCTCCTTTGCCCGTGCCACAATGCCCCTTCCACTACGTGGAAGTTTTTCTTCAATATATTTTCCACTTTCTTTTCCCATACCATAGGTGGTCTTCCACTACTAGCGGTTCCACTCACCTGACTCCCATATATCTTTCTTGGCATTCTGTCTTCATCCATTCTCTGAACATGACCATACCACCTCAAAGTACTTCTCTTTATCCACTCAACCACACCACAATCAATGCCCAAAGCCTGCTCTTCCATTCCAAAGGACTCGTACACTTCCCTATTACTTGGCCCATCTAGCCTATTCATGCAGCTGCCATTCTGAAAAAGCTGATCTCCACAGCTCTTAGTTTGAATATATATATATATACATCACAATCCCTATGATAAAGGTGAGCATATATAAAAACCAAGGTAAGTATAACTATATTGATCGTTATTACCTAAAACAAGCGACATGAATCCACGTCTGTCGGTAAAAGTGAAAGTCAGTGGAAGCAGCAGCGCGCTCATGATTGGCTATCGTATCAGTACCCTGATAATTTATTTATTATCTGTATTGTTCCTTATGTATTCATTAAACTAGATCTATCTATCTATCTATCTATCTATATGCTCAGGCCTAATCCCTATTTTGGGGGTAGCCGACTCAAGACAGAGCAAGAACAGGGAAAACACAAAAACAACATAAAACAACGAATAAAACAAAAAAAAACACACAAATTCACACACATCTAGGTCACCCAGGGCCACCAAGGTCGCTCCAGCACTCCCCCGGCCCCCGACCACCCGGAGAGGTTCCGATCTCGGCAGGCAGACATGCAGCGGAGCCAAAGCCACAAGCCCTCCCACCACACTTCCAGGCGCACCCTTCATATTAATCGTCTCACCGGGCCAGGTGCCAGATGGACTATTATCTAGTCCAACTTGCGCCGGACCCCTTACTCCAAATGACCACGTGTTAACTTAACTATTCACAAGCATTCTCTATTCACTCCTGTCCACCACCACTTCCCCTGCCTGATCTATAGTCATTCCTCTATCATCCAAAGCTTTTCTTATACAGTCTCTCCATCTCAATAGGGGTCTTCCTGCCCTTCTATCTCCCCTTGTACCTGACTCACATATTCTCTTTGTAAGCCTTTCATCTCACATTCGTTCAACATGACCATACCAGCTCAGCACCCTTCTGTCCACTCTGGCTGACAAATGTTCCTGCTGCCCCACTCTCCTACGTATCTCTTCATTCCTCAATCCGTCTCTACGAGTAACTCCACACATACTCCTCAAGCAGCTCATCTCCATCACATCCAGTTTTCTTTTCTCCTTTTTCTTCAGAGCCCATGTCTCAGCCCCATACATCACTGTTGGCACAACAATTCCTTGATACAGTGCACTTTTTTACTTTCACTTTAAACTAGATATGTTTAAGAAATGTTAATGATAACTTAATATATTACAATGCTATCCGAATCTAAAGAGCTATTAAATATCACAGGAAACATAATAATAACGTATATATATAATAAAGAACACAAGCAATATAAAGAAATGATAAAGACAAGAAGTAAGCGAGTGTGTAGACTGACTGACCGGGGTCCACCCGGCTTAGCCAATCACAGGCCGTGCTTTACGTATTACACATTTAAAATAAGCAGTGACGGTATTTCTTCCCTTGCTTGTGTTAACTGTATTATATGTACGATTTTATGTGTTCCATGTGGTATTTTATAGCTCTTAAGGTTCGGATATCACCTATCACATTATCATTAGAAATTTTAAAAACTTATGTAGTTTAATATACAGTACAGTACTGTACATATATATACTGTTGGTGTATCGCTGAAAAGGGAGGGAATTGAGTGGAAGCTACCTATACTGCTGTTTGCGGATGATACAGTTCTGATGAGTGATAATGAATGGGAGTTGCAGGGTCTGGTAAATGAGTTTGGATCAGTGTGCGAAAACGGAATTTGAAGGTAAATGCGGGGAAGAGCAAGGTTATGGTCTTCGAAAGGGGTGAAGTCACAGAGTGTGAGGTGAAGCTGAATGGTCAGGCTATGGAGATTGTCAACTCTTTTAAGTATCTGGGCAGTGTGTTGAGCAAAGATGGGACTATGGATGAAGAAGTGCGGAAGAGGGTACAACAGGGGAAGAGGGTTGTAGGAACGCTAAAAGCAGTAACAAAAAATAGGGTGGTCAGTATGGAAGTGAAGAAGTCCTTGCATGACAGTGTGGTAATCCCGACACTGACTTACGGAAGCGAAGCATGGACGTTGGTTGAGAGACTCGGACCAAGAGTGAGAGCAGTGGAAATGAATTACTTATGCGGAGTTACTTAAATGAGTGTGTGCGGAGTTACATGGAGGGATAGACAGACTAATGAGGAAGTAAGAAGGAGGTGTGGTGTGGAGGTAGATGTGCTGGAAAGTATGAAAAGGAACAACTTGAAATGGTTCGGCCATATGGAACGTATGGAAAGCGAGAGAATGACTAAGAGGGTGTACGAGAGCGAGGTGGAGGGACAGAGAGGGAGAGGTAGACCGAATGAGAGGTGGAAGGATGGAGTGAGGAAGTACATGAACGAAGGCGGTGCTGGTTGGGGGGAGGGGCGTCGACTGACTGGGGACAGAGGTGCGTGGGGGCGGTTCGTTCGTGGCCACCCCTTCGGGGATCACGGCGTCAGGCAATAGATAGATACATACATACATACATAACATTTTAAGACTGAGTGTTCCACACATAAGTGCAGTTTCAGTCTCTTGTCCTAATGGCGGCGTTCCAGGCAACCCTGTTAAGGGCTGCTTCACTTGTCAAGTTCTTGGATTTGAGATCGGCGCGTATAGTCCGATCCCAGGTCTTCCTCGGTCCACCCCTTGGTGCAGCTCCCTCCACAATCACAGACCTGCATTTTGTCACCCAATTTTGTTCATCCATTCTCTCCAC
The DNA here is from genome assembly GCA_032716605.1 of Paralithodes platypus. NCBI lineage: Eukaryota > Metazoa > Arthropoda > Malacostraca > Decapoda > Lithodidae > Paralithodes > Paralithodes platypus. The sequence continues at coordinate 2,467,403 of CM064575.1, forward strand.
ATGTCCATACCATCCCAGTCTACTTGTACGCATCACCTCGCTAATACTCTTTATACCTAAACGTCTCCTCAGCTCAACATTTGTTATTCTATCCTGTAGCCTGGCCCCACACATCCATCTCACCATTCTCATCTCATTACGCTCCATTCTGTTGACATCCTCTACTTTAACGGCCCATGTTTCTGAGGCATACGTCATTGCACTTCTAACACATGAGGCATACACCTTTCCCTTCAGGGGGAGAGGCATTCTTTTCATGGTCAGGATTGGCGTCAATTCTCTGAACTTCCCCCAGCCACACCTAATTCTAGCAACAGTGGCAGCCTCGGCCCCACCACCGGCAGAGATGGTATCTCCTAGGTAACAAAACTTGTTCACCAGCTCCAAAGACTCATTTCCAAAATTCACAGCCACAGGATCATCACTTAACACAAGCTCGCCTTTGCACACTACGCACTCAAATTTCTCTATTTCTGACTTATCCTTCGGCAGGGGCCCCTTTATTCTACTACAGCGCTTACTCCCATGGTGTACCCAACATCGACAGATGCTACATTGAATTGAGTTAACGCCCACTCCCTTTCCACACACTGCACATGGGTATGCACCGCTCTTTTCCACATTGCCTCGTCTCAAACTACAATGCATAACCTTGGTTTTGTTAATATTGACTCTTAAACCCTTGCTCGCCATGCCCTCTCTCCACTTTCTGAATTTGGCCTCAGCATCCTGCATACTGTCAGCTATTAGGACTAAATCGTCTGCATAAAACAGTTCCAACGGGAGTCCGCCTCTAAAAACTCTAGACAGCGCCTCCAAGACCATAATAAAGAGGAGGGGGCTTAACACTGAACCCTGATGGACTCCAACACGGACTGCGAATTCATCACTCAGTACACCTTTCACCCTCACCGAACTTCGCGAATCCTCATACATCTTCATTATCACACGCACCAGCCACTCTTCCACACCAAGTTTCCTCATAGCCCACTGTACAACATCTCTAGGTACCCTATCAAAGGCCTTCTCCAGGTCCACAAACACAAAGTAAAGATCCCTGCCTTTTAGTAGGTATCTTTCCTGTATCTGCCTGACTATGAAGATAGCATCGGTTGTACCACGTCCTGGCATAAAACCAAACTGCATATCATCAATAGAGATGCTTTGCCTGATCAAACCCTCAAGGACTCTCTCACAGACCTTCATGATTTGGTCAAGCATTTTCAGGCCCCTATAATTTCCTCTATCTAGCGCATCCCCTTTTCCTTTGTATATATTTACTATTACACTTTTGAGCCAATCCTCTGGGATTTTCTCATCTTTAATAATGGTGTTTATCAACTCAGTGACTAAGTTTACACCAATCTCCCCTGAGGCTTTTATCATCTCAGCGACAATGTCGGAGCAACCTGGAGCTTTACCGTCCTTCATTTTATTGATTGCGTCGCTCACTACAGCTGGTGCTATCAAAGGAGGGGGCCCAGATATTGGTTTTTCGATACTAAGCTGTTCCTTATCCCATTCAAACTCTACATTTAGCAATCGTTCATAGTGTACCTTCCATGCTTCTCTGATTTCATTTTCTGCATACACAATCTTCCCATTATCATCTCTAACACACTGTTCACCTATAATATCCCTACTGTCATTTTTAACTCGCCTAGCTAGGTTGAAGATCCCATTGGGATTGTCAGTGTCAGTGTCAGTGTCAGTGTCAGTGTTGTTCGAGGACCAGGTCCTTAATGCGATTTTTAGCATTGTAAATAACTCTTTTGGCAGTTCGTTTAGCTGCCTGGTATTCCTCCCTGCTGCCTCCTTTCTTCCATGCTTTGAAGCATCTCCTTTTCTCTTTCACAGCATGTTCTACCTCATCGTTCCACCACCAAGAGGTCTTATTCCTGGGGTGACCCTTTGTTTTCCCACAGACTTTGTCAGTGGCAGCGATAAGGCTATGCTTAACCTCTGAAGTGCGCATGGGGGTAATTGGAAACGTCCCCCTGTGCTGACGTATTTGAGGTGTTTCCGTCACTAAAATATTCATTGTGCCATTAATAGCATTAATATTTATCCATATGCGCCTATTATGGGTTGATTATAAAGGTATTAACCTGAAACAACAATAAAACGAGTGAAAACAGCGTTTGGATGGTCAAAATCGGAGATATAGCCCGCGAGTTGTATAATGTATGGGTGAGGCAATCTGCTTTCCCGCCAATTTCCCCCAAGGCCACTGAGACACAGTCGATCGATACTCTCTCTCTCTCTCTTGCACTCGCTTGCTATCAGTGATGACCACACCCTCCAATCGGATTTCTAATGTTAGCACGAAAATATACCTCAGAATAAGGGAATAACAGGGAAAATAGGTGATAACTGAAGGAGAGGAGGAAAGTGGGGAAGGAGGGGAGGTAGAGGACTGAGATTTTGCATGGCCCAGGGGCCAAAAAAAAATAAAAAAATAAAAAAAAAAAAATATAAAAAAATATTTTTTTTTCGATGTCAAAAGTTGATTTTTATTTTCTCTGACTCTTAAGAGTCTTCCCGCAGTGCGCCGGGGGAACTCTTAAGAGTCTCCCCGCAGCTCCCGGGTTAAGAAAGTTCCATTGGCTATTTACATCGTTAGGCCTAGCTTCCATATTTCTATTCATTTCCTCCAGTTCATTATGAAACCTATCCCTAACTTCCTTGTCCTTCAGCAGCCACACTTTCCTTTTGGGTATGTAAACCTTCTTGCGCTATATATACAGTATATATACAGTATATATACTGTATATATACAGTAGGATATACAGTATATATTAATATATATATTTATACATAAGGAATGTATTTCCAAGACATAGCCTATTCCCCGCCTACTGTATATGTAGGCTACTCAGTTATTTAAAGAGTACTATGTAACACATCGCATTAACTGAACCTATAATGCATAAATACGGTATTATATCAAGATTACAAAGCATACAGAATACATAATTTGTAATATTGAAAGAAATATTAGGCTAACAATTGCAGTAACGAAGCTACTACTCATATTTAATTAAAACAAATTGTTTACTGTTGCAAATTATAATTGTATGTTAATTACAACATATTCGGTATAGGCTATGCTACATTTAATCACTTGAGATAATATTCTTCCCATTCTTGCCCAAAGATATTGTATTTGTAGAAACTTGAAGTTGTGCATACGTGCTGTTGTAGCCTACTTCTTGATTAAACCGTTTACTCTCATCCCAATTTATTGAATATTATAGTGTAATGACATATATATTTATGGATTGAGCATGATTATAATATATTAATGCTTGTACAGTAGCCTACATCACATATCGAACTCTTAACCTAGGAATCTAGACCCGCGACGGTTATCACCCGCCGCCTGTATAGCCTACTGATGGTGCTTATCCTCTTCGTTATTTTCGTGTGAGTCGTGACCTTCAGCTTTAGTCGTCTATTTTCACTGTAGTTTCGGATAAAATGATTATAATGGCGTTATTATGGCATAACCTCCACTTTTTATTAGCGATCGCGAAGCATTAATAATATATAGGGAATCTATTTAGGCCGAAATAGGTGTAAATATAGCCGAGAACCGATCAGACACTTCAGCCTATGTCTGTAGATGACGATGATTGTGCGTGGAGCCTGTGTGATAGCAAGACGACGATTTCATGCCCAAGATCGAAGGACGACGGAAAATATGTCCAGTGTAATACCCCCTTAAGAGTAAACTAATACCAAAGACCAAGCTGCCCGGAATGCTGCTGTAAGGTGAACAAAAAGACGGACCTACTCACTTGTAGATCATAGTTTTTAATGAATGTATGTATGCATAGACTTCTAAAAAGGCAATGAAACAAATAGAAAGAAAACACTAGAAATTTGTTTGGACTACCACTATTTATGAGGGTGCATTATTAAAAAGTACAAATAAATACAAATAAATAAAGATAATATAATATAAAAAAGTACAAATATATACCGGTACTGATAATTATATCCTACCCTTTGTCCGAGGTAAAGGTCGCGTCGTCTAACTGGTTGTGAAGGTTGGTCACTATCCTCCAGCCTGGGCCCCTCACCACCCACCACATCTCTCTGTCGCAGCTGCCACGTTAACACTATGTTCGTCAACTGGAAAAAAATAAAATAAATAAATAAATAAAATCTTAAAACTTGCAAAACAAACAAACCAATACAGGAACCGAATATTATAAAGACAAAAGCAAAAGAACTTATCATAATCACAATGGGGTAATAACGCAGTGAAGATTTCGCAAACAAGTGCGGTATACAGTACTCCCTCGAATTTTGCGAGAATATGGTCGACATTGCAGCCCGCAAAATTCAAAATCGCAAATTTCAAATAACTAACCTTATGGGATTAATTGAATATGGTCGACATCTCATCATCGAGGGCCTATTTTTTGGTGATTTTTGTCCTTGTTTGTACACACATTATGACACATACACTTAATTATACATCCTACAATAAAGAAAAACACAGAAATACAGATTCAGGGGACCCAGGGCACAGGTAACACTTCAATTTTGCCCAAGGAAGTCGATTATGCGAGAGCGTGAGAACATATAGGAGCGTGGGAGAATCTATAAACAGTAAACAATGGGGCCCGACGTCACGACCCTGCTACCCCTCCCCCCCGAAAACTAGTAATGAGATGAGAATGGTGAGATGGATGTGTGGGGCCAGGCTACAGGATAGAATAACAAATGTTGAGCTGAGGAGACGTTTAGGTATAAAGAGTATTAGCGAGGTGATGCGTACAAGTAGACTGGGATGGTATGGACATGTGGAGAGAATGGATGAACAAAATTGGGTGAAAAAATGCAGGTCTGTGATTGTGGAGGGAGCTGCACCAAGGGGTGGACCGAGGAAGACCTGGGATCGGACTATACACGCCGATCTCAAATCCAAGAACTTGACAAGTGAAGCAGCCCTTAACAGGGTTGCCTGGAACGCCGCCATTAGGACAAGAGACTGAAACTGCACTTATGTGTGGAACACTCAGTCTTAACATTTTATGTATGTATGTATGTATGTATGTATGTAGTGCGGAAACCCCGTATCATTTGGCGCCATTGAACTTTGTGATTTTTTTAGTCTACCCAACATATTGCTGAACCCACACGGGAAAACAATATCTTAGACCTGGTCTTCACTAACAATGACTCTCTAGTACACAGCATTAACATATCGGACACAACATACTCAGATCATAAATTAATTGAGATCAAAACAACCTTAGAAAGTGTACAGACAACCTCAGAATCGAGAACAAAAACCGGCCCCTTCAGTAAATTTAACTTCAATAACAAAAACATTAGGTGGGAAGAGGTAAATCAAGAAATGGAGGAAATAGACTGGGAAGATGTAATGGATAACCTGACACCAGCAGAATGTCTAGTCTTAATAACAGAAACCATGACCCAAATCTGTAGCCACCATATACCTGCAAGACAAACAAAACGAAGAAACAAACAAGATCGGGAAAGGAGGAGGCTGTACAGAAGAAGAAAATTACTCACACAAAGACGCACACATCAAAATCTACAGGATAGGCAAAAGGTCGAAATAGATAGAGAAATTGTGGAAATTGAACAAAGGCTAAGAATATCATATGACCTACAACATATGGAAGAGGAGAGGAAAGCTATTGCAGGTATAAAGGAAAATTCCAAATACTTCTTTTCATACGCCAAACAAAAGGCTAAAACAACATCAAACATCGGCCCACTGAGCAAAGGGGACGGCTCTTTCACAGGGGACAAAAAGGAAATGAGCGAACTCTTAAGCAGGCAGTATGAAATGGCATTCAGTGAGCCTGATGAAACAAAAGTCATCAGAGACCAAATATATTTTTCATGGAAACCTCCCCCACGGAAACCCCTCAGATGCTGGATATTGATTTCGGTCCAAAAGACATAGAAGAGGCCATTTCCAACATGCCATCCCACTCGGCACCAGGCCCGGACTCATGGAATTCGATCCTAATGAAGAAATGTAAGGAAAACCTCTCAAAACCCCTGGCTATAATGTGGAGAAGGAGTCTAGACACTGGTGACATACCAGATAGCTTGAAAAACGCAATAATTGCTCCACTGCATAAAGGAGGGAGTAAAGCACTACCAAAAAACTACCGCCCGGTAGCTCTAACCTCTCACATCATTAAAGTTTTCGAGCGAGTCCTGCGAAGCAAAATTTCAACATTCATGGAGACAAATGAACTACACAACACCGGTCAACATGGGTTCAGAGCGGGAAGATCATGTCTTTCACAACTTTTGGAACACTATGACAAAATTCTTAAAGCGCTAGAAGAAAAGAAAAACATGGATGTCATTTACACCGATTTTGCTAAGGCATTTGATAAATGTGACCATGGTATAATAGCCCACAAACTGAAAGCAAAAGGTATAACTGGGAAAATCAGACGGTGGATATACAATTTCCTCGTAAACCGAAAACAATCAGTAGCAGTAAACCAAGTCACATCTGAGCCTTCGGATGTCAAAAGCTCAGTGCCCCAAGGAACAGTGCTAGCGCCCCTTCTGTTCCTCATACTAATTTGCGACATAGATACCAACACCAGACACAGTACGGTGTCGTCTTTTGCTGATGACACAAAATTAAGCAAGATAGTAAATACACAAGAGGACACGGGCCGACTGCAGGAAGACATGAATGTAGTGTTCCAGTGGACCAGGGAAAACAAAATGCAATTCAATGAGGAAAAATTCCAATTAATACGGTACAGAGATAATAATGGTGTTAAAGAAATTACAAATTACTTAACAGAATCTAACCACATAATAGAACGGAAAGACAGTGTGAAAGACCTTGGGGTATTAATGTCTGAAAATATGGGTTTCAAAGTACATAACCAGGTCAAAGTGGCGGCTGCGAAACGTCTAACGGGTTGGATTCTGCGTACTTTTAAAACACGCGGTGAATTGCCTATGATAACGCTCTTCAAATCTCTAGTGCTACCGCGGCTTGAATACTGTAGCGTATTAACATCCCCATACAAAGCAGGTGAAATAAATGACGTAGAGAGTGTACAAAGAAATTTCACTTCGCATATAAGTTCAATAAAACATCTACACTATTGGGAGCGTTTAAGAGCACTGCATCTGTACTCACTGGAACGTAGAAGAGAACGTTACCTAATAATATACACGTGGAAAATCGCAGAGGGTTTAGTACCAAACCTACATACTCCGATAATCATGAAATTCAGTGATAGGAGAGGCTGGGAATTTGAAATCCCCCGGATGAATAACAGGGGTGCTATGGGCTCTCTGCGAGAGGGCTGGTTATCACACAGAGGCCCACGTCTCTTCAACAAACTCCCACGGCGAGTAAGAGACATGAGGGACATCTCTTTAGACAACTTCAAGAGAGCCCTAGATGTCGAACTGCAAAAAGTGCCAGACGAGCCCATCCTCGCAAGGGAGCGAGCTGTCGCTTCAAACAGTCTACTGCACCAAATCACCACCCATAACGAGGGGCGTCGCGCTCCTTGGTGCCGCTAGAAGAGTGGCGAACACATCAAAAGGTATCAAAAGGTAAGGTACCCGCAAAACTCAAGTAATATCGCTCATATCAAGTCCCGCAAAAAAGGTCAAATCTTGGGTCCCGTTCGCAAAATCGAAATTTCGCAAATTTGAAAGACGCAAAATTCGAGGGACTACTGTACTCTGAAAAAAAAAATATAAATACAACTGATATTGATTATTAACGCCTTACGAGCGGGCCCGTCAGTAACTTCTACTACCCGTCAAGCAGGTGGTTTTACCCTAAACGACCTTATTTCTGTGCTCTCTTTCATGCATAAACAAGAGCCAGAGCGTAATACAATTATGTATCCCTGAAAGGGCGTTAATTGAGCTTTCGAATGACACCAGAACCATCCTTCTACGACCACGCGTTCTCTTGCAACGATCGTGCAAGACGAGTGCAAAATCCCTAAAATAAGGTAATTTCCTTACATAATTCCCTGTGTAGCGAGGCAGTGAGTGTGGGTGTGTGTGGAGTAAACGTCAGTAGTCGCGCGGGACCCGTGCCGAGCGGTCATGAGCCGAGCGGTCATGAGCCGAGCTACGCTCCTCCCATCGCTCGTCTCTCTCTCTCAGAGCCATTATTGCTCAAAAATTGCACACAGACTTAAGTCCACCCCCGCCACATAGTCCTTGGTTCTCTAGCCCGACTTGAGTCCACCCCCGCTAGACAAGGGTTAAAATGTCATGTACACTCGGATACCATAGTTAGTCTGTAGCCCACTCATAAATATTCGCAGATAGCTATAATTGCATAAAGAAAATAATAGGGGGTCCACAAATTGTAATGAGTGGGCTAGAGACTATGGCATCCGAGTGTACCGGGTACTGGTGAGTATAATCAGAAGACAGTGATCTATCTATCTGTTGCCAGATGCCTTAATCCACAAGAAATTTAATCTGTAGCTGCAAAATACAAAGTACAGCGCGGTACCGTACAAAGCGAGTTCAAACAGTGTGATTTTCGATTAGTGTGAGCAATGAAAATATTAAAAACAAAATTATCAATCAATGCGAATATGATTTGTTATTGTGAGTCAGGTAGCAATATAATGTAGGTTAAATCCGGGGAATTTTCTATTAGTGCGGCCGAAATTTGTACAGTGCGATAAATTTCCCGCCTGACTCGTGGCGTCACTGGTGTTTGAGCAGCTTGGGCACGGAGGGAGGCTAGTCAGTCAGAATTTTTTACCCCGTACTGTGTGACACTATCTCGCATTCTCAGGTTTGTGATCGTACCAAGTGTAGAATTTAAGGTCAGGTAAGGTCTAATTTACCATTGATATGCTATATTTATCATTAATATTTGTTCTCGGTATGTTTATGTCTGTATAAATAACGATATTAGGAAAGATATGTGTGCTATATGGAGGACCGATCGACCAATTACGGTTTTTCCCATAGGATATATTGTTCACATAGTGCGAATTCAGATAGTGTGATGCACTGTATCGACCAATTTCTTGCACTATGCGGGACCGAGCTGTACAAGTAATAAAGCCCCTGTTACACAAACTTCTGTAGCAAATAATCAGAATCAGTCTGGTATCCACAATAATTTAGTAGCCTGGGCCTATTTTTAGTATTTAAGTACCGGTACAGTAACTTATTTGTCTCCTAAAGTGTTTACTCTGTAGTTTAAGCTTCAAACTGTAAAGTAACATCAAAATAGAAGTAGAATTAGCCAAATAACATCTTTTTCTTCAGTATATTTTTAATCTGATAAAGTACGGTAACGGTAGGTACCTCTGAGCCTATTATCAATTATGAGCCGTCGTGCGATGCCAGCTTAAGATATGTACCTGTAGGACGGAGGCGAGGGCAGCCAGGACGGACACAGAGCGCCAGGACACAATAGCTGCCACACACCGGGGAAACATGGTGGTGGGACAGGCATGGCGGATCACGACTCACACACCATCATCTGACAAAACGGATATGATTAATATTAAGCTTAGGCCTATCATCCAGTGGTAAGTTTGGTAAAAGTTGTGTTATCAAGCGGATTAGCCTACCCTTGCACCGCACCCATATTCTGTTGACCATTTTGTTCTGACGTGTAATTATTTTGGGTGTGTTTTTCACTCACAAATTATATTTTAGAAAAACACACCCAAAATAATTACAAGTAGTAACAAAATGGTCAACAGAAAACTGGTACAGTACGAAAAACGTATAAAATTCGCTAGAAGGGGGTTTGGTTGGCCATTTTGTGGGAAGGATGGGAAGGATGCGGGCATACGGTCGTTTAAATAGATTGTGCGCTCGCGGTTAAGTTCCCGTCTAGGCTATTTTGACGTCTATTTGTTCTGTAATTTGGCCCCTTCTGACAATATATATGATGATGACTATAAGTCATGGGGGGAGGGGAGAATGCCTCCTAATGGGGAAAAACTTTTTCCAGGGATTGTAACTAATTTCAACTACCGTACTGTATAGCCTAGGCCCTAGCCTAATGATGAAAACTACAGTACCTAAAACCCAAAAGAAAAACCATGGGAAAATTAGTGGTAGGCTAGGCTATTTCAGTAATACGGTATATATTTTCCAAATTACAGTACAGTAGGCCTAGCCTATGTAGAAGACATCAAATTATGAGAACCTGTGGGAGAGTAAAAAAACACCTCCGACTATCCGAGATTTCGTATCCTAAGATATGATTAGAAAACTGGGTTGCGACTTGCGAGGGTAAACAAGGGGATAGATGTAGTTTCCGGGCGTACGGTCGTCTTGTTTACATAGGGCGATCACCGGGGTTAACTTTGCGTCTATTTTTACGGTTATTTGCCCCCTGCTGGCAATACATATGATGATGACAATAAGTCATGGGGGGGTGAGGGGGGCAAAGCCCGGCAAGAATGTTAAGTGCGGGCGTACCGCCAGCCTTGTTTACACTACGCGTAGTGGCGTCGGACCTTTCCCATCATGTTCCCGTCTATTTTGACTGCCTTTGAATATAAAAATACATTAGCCTAACCAAACAAGCTAACCTAACCTAACCAAGTAGGCCTATTCATGTAGTAATGAAAGGGGGAAAATAGCAGAAAATATAGCGTCGAAATAGACGGGAACGTAACTGCGAGCACACATGACGTCCGTACGCCCGATCACTAGGCTACATCCATCCCCAAAACCCTCCCTCAACATATTACTGTATCCAAAGGCAGTAAAAATAGACGGGAACATGATGGCAAGCGTCCGACGCAACTCCGCGTACCGGCGTAGTGTTACTAGTGTAAACAAGGCTGGCGGTACGCCCAAATTTTACATTCTACCCTAAACAAGTCTTGCTAGATTGTCAATGCCTCCAAATAATAGGCTAGGGCCGCTAGGCCTTACTCCTTAGTCTAGTCCTATGTCATAAATTCAGCATTTCCATTCTGCATTTAAGTATTGGAGCCTAGCCTATGGGTCTCTAAGCAGTAAGCAAAGCAAATTAAGCCATAGCCTATCCTTAACCCTTTCACGGCTTCACGCATCTATGACGAAGGGGTTGGCAGATTAGCAATAAGAAATAAGAGTTCTCTCACTCTTATAATTACCTCTCCAAAGTCCAAAATTAGTTTTCTGCCCACAGCTAACTCCTAGGCCTACTCAAAGACAACTGCAGAGGTTGAAGTAACTAAACTAGCCTAAAGGTTTCTAAATAGGCCTACCCCTGATGGTAAAAAAGGCTTTAAAGTATCCGCAATAGGCTCAAAATCTTGTCATATGTCGGAGAGGGTTAATAATAGGCTAAGCTACTGAGACCTAAACAAATTATCCTAATAACCCACAATAGGCCTAGGTCGGAACAGATAGTGTGTTACTGTGTTGGGCTAGGCTAGGCCTCGGGTCGGCCTAGGCCTATATCCAAGACGGAGTGATTGTCCTCAAACGATCAGCCTCTCTTTCACGTTTAGGCCTAGGCCTAGGCTAGGCCTACTCCTTAGCCTATTTCACAAACTCTGTAATTATTAATAGCATTAAGGAGTATCTCCACTGCATCAATGATATCTCAGGACTACCTTGATACGTAGAATATTGCCAAGCCTTGCAATATCACAAAAAACATGAACACTTTAGGGAGTTTGTTTACATTTGGGCAAGGAGAATAGAATTGGTCTTGGTGCGAGAGTCACGCTCGACTGGTCGAGGTGTGGCCTTAGTATCGGCTCTCTCTCCTAGGATAAACTTATAAACTATAATGGAAAAGGACAGGTTGAGAATAAAAGAAGATTGTTCCCCCGTGGGCATTCTCACCCCAGCCTCACTATTGTGAGGCTGATCTTTTCCTCCACACTCCCTCTAGGTAGTCCTTAACACTCCGTGCAGTGGTCTCATTCCACATGTTTAGGTCGTTCAGGCCAAGCAGGTAGATCACTATTCCGTCGAGCCCCCATTCATACCTTCCTACCACTGCATTCCATTCCTCCGCACCAATCTCTTGCACTATGGATCTTAGCATTACCCGCCTTTCTCCTTCATATTTTCTGCACTTTAGGAGGATATGCTCCACAGTCTCATCCTCCCCGCTCTCGCACATCTTGCATGCCTTGTTGCCTTCATTTGACCATCTATATGTTCTGCTGTTCAGCTCAAGCGACTTAGTTCGGGCCTTGAAGAGGAGTTCACCTCCGATGCTCCCATCGTAGAATGGCTCCCTTCTTGGCTGTTGCTTACACATGTACCATTCTAGTGAACTCTTGTTTCTCATATTTCCCGCCCATTCGTCCCTTGCTACGCTTTGTACCCGTTTGCCGATCTCTTTCTTCCATCTCTCATGGCTCCACATTTCCATACTTTCCCCCATCATGATACCACGCATTCCGTACTTCTCTATCTTTCTGTCGCACATCTTGTTCCATTTACTGCTCTCCTTAGCCCATTCAAACACCTTTCGTGCCCATCTATCACCATTCATTTTTTCCAGTCTGACTCGGTACCGTAGGACTCCCTTGTCTATTCTTTCTTCAAAGGAGCTCCACCCCGCGTCACCTCTCAAGGCTTCTACTGCAGTGTACTTGTTCGCTCCCAGTGCGAGCCTTCCGACCCTATTCTGGGCAACTTTCAGCTTTGCCGTGTCATTCGTTGTCCACGGGATGGTTTCCAGACCATACATCAGGCTTGGCACCGCCATACCTTTCCATACTCCTCTCACTACTTCATACTTGTTCGCTCTACACCTTGCAGCACTGCCAAGTCTTCCCACCCACTGGCTCGCTCTTGTTAGTCTCTCATCTTTTGTTTTCTCGCATCCTCTTGCATCCACTGTCATTCCCAGGTACTTGTATTCATTTGTTTGGGTAATAATATTATTCCAAAGTAGCCACGTCGCACCCACATCCGTTTCATCTCCATTCACTACTAGTACTTTACTTTTCTCCCTGCTAAAGCTCACATTCAGATCATTCCCATATTCGGACACCACATCTAGCATCCTCTGCAGATCCTCTCGGTTGTCGCTCATGATCACTACATCATCTGCATATAGCAAGATACCCAGACGTTCGTTCCCAATTAGTGTTCCCCTGCCGGCTTCTTTCATTCTTGCAGCTAGTTCCTCTGTGTACATCCCAAACAGGAGGGGGATAGCCCACAGCCCTGTCTAACTCCCCGCTTGTTTTCGACCCAGTCTGTCTCTATATCCCCCATACTGTATCTAGCCCTGGTATTCTCATACATACTTCTTATGATATTTATTATCTTTTCACTCACACCTACTGTTTCAAGCAGCCTACACAACTTGTACCTGTTCACTCTGTCATATGCTTTCTCTATGTCTAGGAAGGCGAAGTATCCCTTCCGTCCGGACTTTTTCGTATTCTCTATCACTTCTCTCACTACGAACATGTTATCTTCCCCTCTTCTGTCCACTCGAAACCCATTCTGTTCTTCTCCCATCACTCTGTTCCTTTCAAAGATCCCTTTCAACCTTTCATTCAGCACCCCACAGAATACCTTGGAGATTGTGTCCGTTAGCGTTATTGGTCGGTAGTTTTTCAGCTCTTTCTTACTCTTGTGACCCCCTTTGTGTAGGAGGGTCACCCGGCTCTCGTTCCATTTATACGGTACCCTCTCTCCTGACCACACTTTCTTAAAAAGTCCATACATGCCTTCAATTACTCCATTCCCACCCTCTTTGTAGAATTCATATGGGATCTCGTCGTTGCCTGCGGCTTTACCATTCTTCAGTTTCTTGACACATTTCATTATCTCTTCTCTACTGATCTCGTAATCCATATTTTCATCTACTGGTATCTTCCTTCCTATTATCAGGTTGGGTTCGCCCCTATCCTCCACCTCATTCGCACCCCCTATGTTTTCCCAGAATTCTTTTACTGCCCTAGCTTTCTCCGGTTTCCCTCTCACCTCTCTTCCATTCACCATTATCACTTCCACATTCACTCTTTCACTCTCTTGTTCTCCCCTTAGGAAGTCATACCATTCTCTACTGACCTCACCGCCTCTTGCCTTCAGCTCATCTACTACATCCTTATCGGCTTTTACTCTCGCTTTCCTTATTAAACCTCCTGTTATACTTTTGTGCTTCCTGTATTCCTCCCATGCTTCCTCATATGCGACCCGTTCATTCTCACCGTTGTCCTTGGACCTCCTTAGTCATCTACACCTTCGGTTGCTCTCTTTTCTTTTTTTCCTGGCAGATTCGATGTCTTGGTTCCACCATCTCCTTTGGGGTCTCCTATTATTTCCTTTCTTTTTCCTCCCGACTCTTCTTTCAGCTACTTCTTTCACTGTCTTGGTGAATTCTTCATTAATTCTGTCTACCCCTCCGTCATCCCTCCAGTTCACACGCTCTAGTTCTTCCCCGAATTTTACCCAGTCCGCTTGTTTCAGTTTCCATTTCTTATCCTTTGGTTTCCTAGCTTCCTTTCTCTCCTCCCACAGGTATACTGTATCCACAGCATATTGTGGTCACTTGTCACATCCATTCCTCGTTCTTCGTCTATCCTCATGTATTCCACGTTCTTCCTTGCATTCTCATTCACCAAGATATAATCAATCGCAGATTCATTGTCTCTTCCGGCCCATGTCACTCGTCCCTCTGCGATAGTTTCATTTAATATTTCCAGTTCATGCTCCTCAGTGAAATCCCTTAGCAGTTGTCCATTCGTGTTCACTTCCTCACCCAGGATTCCGATGTGTCCGTTCATATCACCCATTACGATCACCTGTTCTCGTCTATGTTCGTTTACCAGTCTTCTCATTAGGTCGTATTTCCTTTCATTATCACGTCTGGCATCCGGTCCCTGTACCGTCATGTAGCATATAATCAGTAGGATCCTTTCAGTCTTTCCTTTTGCCTTGTAGTTCAGGTAAGCTGCCATCATATCTTCACTCATCTCGCATTCGCCGACTTTTAACTCTTCAACCTCTATATCCATGTTCTTTCTCACTATTAGGCCTATACCTCCACCCTTTTTCTTCCATTTACTGCGCCCCTTCCCAGTCATTCTGTAGTTTTCCGTGTACAGTTCCACTCTTTCACGTAGCTTTGTCTCTGTTATACCGAGCACATCTATACCCCCCTCATACAGTACTTCACTCATGTCTTCCATTTTTCCCACTCCCCATCCATTCACATTTAGGCACCCTAATCTAATGCCGTTCCTATACTGCTGATTCCTGGTTCACATTTCCCGGGGGTTCTCACTCTCATTGCCGGAGTCAGGAGTCCCCCTGTCCTCTCTCTCGGCTGGGGTCTCTCTGTCCTCTCTCACGACTGGGGCCTCGGTTGGGATTGTTTCCTCTTGGCCTTCCCTAGGGGAAGGTTAGTAAGGAGAAAGCTCCCAATTTATCCCTAGTCTTGACCAAGCACCCCTGAAGATGGCTCTGCCATCGGTGATACATCGTCTGCACACTTACAAATGTTACTGGAAGCAATAACAGCAGAGATGTATATTGAAGGAGGGGAGATGATAGTTAGGATGTTGAAGAAGCTATTTGATAAAATATGGGAGGAGGAAGAAATACCAGCAAGATGGAAAGAAGAAAGGGTCACATTGATTTACAAAGGAGGAGCAAACAATGTTCACGAAATGGGGAGTTATAGACCAATAACGGTAATAAACATAATAAATAAGATATTTTATGGGATACTAAAGGAGAGGGTAGGAGAGTATGTAGAAGAAAGGATCCTACTAAGTGAAGAGCAAAATGGGTTTAGGAAGGGGAGAAGAGGAACAGACAATATATATATATATTATATGAGATTATAGAGAAAAAGGCAAAGCAAGGGAAATGTGTGTATATAGTGTGTTTGGATGTGGAGAAGGCATATGATAAGATTAGTAGGGGAGTTGCAGAAGCAGTGATGGAGAAACTAGGAGTGAGTAGGAAGATAAGGAACATGATAATGAATATGTATGAAGGGGCGGAGACAGAGATTGTGTGGAAAAATATTGCAGTGAAAGGAATCAGGAGAAGGAAAG
The DNA here is from genome assembly GCA_032716605.1 of Paralithodes platypus. Taxonomy (NCBI): domain Eukaryota; kingdom Metazoa; phylum Arthropoda; class Malacostraca; order Decapoda; family Lithodidae; genus Paralithodes; species Paralithodes platypus. The sequence continues at coordinate 2,483,416 of CM064575.1, forward strand.
GGTTCAGGCAGGGATGTAACCTGTCACCACTAATTTTTGCAATGTGCATGGAGGAGTTGGTGAGGAGAATTAAGAGTAAGGGTCAAGGAGTGAAAATAGGGCAGTATAGGCTAGCAATTCTGACGTTTGCTGATGATTTTGTGTTGATAGCAGAGACAGAGGAAGATATGGGGGAAATGTTACAGGAGGCGGAAAGGTTTGGCAGAGACCTAGAAATGAAGTTCAGTGTAGAGAAAAGCAGTATGATAGTAGTAAATGGACCAGAGGCAGTAGAAATGAGGATAGGAGGGGAAAGAATAGAAACAAGGGAGGAAGTGAAGTATTTAGGGGTATGGATAGGGAGGGAAGGGCGACAAAGGACAATGTAAAATGCCCCAGAACAAGAAGCCCACCACAGAAGCCACGAGCGAACACCACACAGAAACACCCGGAAGAAAGGTCCACAGAACGAAAGGACCAGCTGACCGAGCCAGCCATTTCAGACAGGCCCAAGCCCGCAGGGCTAAACAGCTCCAGGACGCACCCATTTACCTTTTCTAAACTGACCATTTTCCACACCTCACGTACACTAACCCCCTCGTGTCCTACACTCCTAACTACAAAGATGATGAACAGGAATATACATTCATATTAAAAACACCCATGCCCTGTCCCGACGTTGAGCCAATGCCAACACATCAGACAGCCATAATTATATCTATGTATGTTCTTACATCTGAGAAGTAGATGTTATATATCTTAGAAGTTAAAACACCCACGCTTGTCCCTAGACCTCGTATATAATTTTCCATGACGAGTATAGATATATGTAACCCGTGCTCAGTCGCCCCTTGCATTGTTCCTCTAGTAACTAAGTCTATAATATTAACTGCCACCAGCATTGATGCGACATAGCGGCACTGTCCTTGTGTCGTATTGTGCCAAGTACAGATCAACCAGGTTTCATCACCTTATTAGGACGACGACTATAATGTCATCGTTCATCGATGTATGCAATCCTTAGGATTAAGTATTTTTATCCGCCATTGTGTTCACCTTTTTCCATTTACTTTCCACAATTGTCATACGTCTTCCCCTTGCCTCCTTCGTATCCACAGTCCACACTACGCCAATTTACTTCGTGTCTTACACCTCTTACCCCAACCAGAGATTGTATAAGGTAACCTGGTTACCAGTATCTGTCATAAGTACCCCGAAACAATAATTAAGTACCCCTACGAACTGCCGCTGTTGTTGCTATATTTATATTTAATAGAAAACGCAGTTCCCAGGGCCAACTAATAGTATCCATAACCCCTCGGACTGATCACATAACTCTATCTTTTCCAGACTCATATACCACCCCATAGTTGCATTCCCCGGTAGCATTTGGCTAACGTATTCTACTGCCTTTTCAAACTTCCATATCAATTGTAGCCTAATGCCACCCCCACGCCCAGGGACCTTAGGGGCAAAATGTCCCTGTAGCCCTTGAACTCTCCCCCCCTCCTCCTCTCATTAAGACACCCGCGCTTCTCGACTCTTGTCCGACCTAGCATCTCTCTCATACCTCTTGAAGATCCTTGAATTGTCCGTTGCTAACGCTCTCCAACCTTTTATATATACTCCTATCCAGCCTACCTTCACTTAGTAGGCCAGAACAACATTAGAACTTTACTAGCCCCTTGCATGCCATCTATTCTCTTACAACCCATTCACAACCCTGCACCCAATGGTCGTCGGTGCGAGGCTAGCCGCCCCGCCAGTAACTAACTTCTATTGCCATACTTCCAGATAAATGTGGCAGAGTTAGCAACCCAGTCTCCACCACATCCAGCAAACCCTACAATTAACAACCAGCCGAGTAAAAGCAGCTAGCTAAGGCACCTTCGGTTTTGGTATTAAGGACACCCACATCTGTCTCATACACAGAGGGTTATTACAAACACTGGTGATATGGCAAGCCCCTAGCCACAGCCGCCGGACGACTATCACAGAGAGAGGGCGCCCAGCTCCCCCTTTTTGCCCACCCGAGGAGGGAGACCCCCACCCCCGCGGAGGTATACCTGACCCCTGTTTTGACTTTCGAGTCATTGCCAGGTAGCATAGGAATTCTTCCTATCAATGAACTAACCATGCATGACTAACACCTTTACTAACCTCTATTTACTCACAATAAACCATTTACCTTTCTTGCATGCTCTGGTCACTAAATTAGCACCTCAGCTATACCATAGAATGAAGATTGCACAATCTAAGAGAGACGCTCCTATCACAGCTGTCCCCATCCTCCTCGCAAAGTAGATCCAGTCTCCCTCCCCTAAATACTTCCAGTATAGCCAAAATAGTACCTCTTACTAAGGCTCAGTTATATGAAAATATAAAGGCTTCCTATAGCCCTGTGCCACAACAGTAAATACCATCTTACCTAGTCCCCATATCTATTGAGAGCTCAATTAAGTCCATAAGACTCGAGATCCCTACTGTCTACAGGGTCCAGAACCGAGCCTATAAATCTAACTCCCGCCCCCAGTCAAATCAGTTGAAAGCTAGACACCAACCAGTGGTCACTACCCTGCAGTTTACCTCTAGCTCTGCCCTCGTGTTGTTCCGGAGTGAGATTCCAGATCCGGCAGACTCCGTGGCAGAGAAGACTGATAGAAGCATCTGTCCATGTACAAGTCCTAACGTGCACCTTATAACCTTCACACAAATTCGTGCGTATATAAGTGTGTAGCCAGCAACGATCGTCAAGAGATCCGACTTGAGAACTTCCTACATTTTGGACCATCTGGACGGCCGAGGAACCAGTCGTTAGCCCCCAACATCACCGGAAGCAAGATAACCAGGACCAGATCTACCAATACTATTCAAGATTCATGTTGCTAGTACTAGCTTGATACTCACTTATTAACTTTCTATAAAGTGGCTAAAACCTTGCCCAGTGTAAATTCATATTTAACCATTCCATTTGGGACGTACTAAGCGATCAGTGCTCTTTAATTAACAGGCGACCTTGACTCTCGTAATTACCTTATTCAGATATTAAAACTCTAGTGATATCTAACGTTCGCCCACTGATTTGTGTTCTACGTATTTCTGCCATAAGAATATAAAACTTAGATCAGTACCCCCATGAGGTTACTAGAGATTCCGTGTTCTACAATATACGCGTGTCTAACCCTAACTGTGAGCTGCTACTTGGGCACGCGACCAGCCAGTAAGAGGTCAACTCAGTAACATTGAATTATACGAATATATTGAGGTCTTCCAGTAAAATATAAACTTGCTAATTAAACCCGTGATCAGAAGAATATACCTGAACGTTGGAAGTGGGAGACTAGGCTCCATCCAGATCCGCTAATGCTAGCAGTTCCCTTCTATTATTTGTTTTGTGCGAGAATTACTATCTTTCTATACTCTTTATTTATTTACGTCAATAAACGTGAACTTGTGTCGTGTTACCGTGTGTTTATTTTGTGTTCTCTATTCCTCATACCTTGTATTGTGCATGCAGCCTTATACCCAGTCATTCAGAACTCACATTACCCAAGTTAAACCTGTAGAAAAACAGGGCATAACATTGGCGGCAGCGGTGGTTCTTGATTCGGATAAAAGGTTGCAATACATTGCAAGTTGGGAACAGCTAGAACACGAGAACATCATGGCGCAACCTACTAACACTCCCATCCCACATTATGATGAAACAAACTATGGGATCGAAGTATTCATGGACGTAGTGAAACCCTTACTTGACATTACTTATACCACGGACGCACACAAAATAGCCGTAACATTACCACACCTGGGAAAAGCCGTTTCCCTGGTGGCCTATCAAGTGCACCCTAATCTCACCTGGAACGAATTTCGCACAATAGTGATAGAAGCCATTAAACCTTCGTTGGGCGATTTCGTGGCACACACCCGTATCCTAGACACGAAATTCGAAGGCGATCTAGATGCCACAGTGAGTAAGCTTGCCCAACACATAACAAATTCTTTCCCCACGTTGACCAAAATCCAACAAGAACAGCAAATTCTGGTCAACCTTGTGTCGATATTGCCCTCAGCAGTAAAAGACCATTTCCGGGTGCACGATTTCGTCGGATACAAAAAAGACCTCATCACGATCCGACGTATTTTGGTCGTGCGCACAGAAGCACCAACCCAAATCGCTGCAATCAAGAGGTTTCCCACGCACCCGCAGCAAACCAACCACCAAAACCCCAAGAATGCCTACCCAGCCTCATCTTTCAACAACAGACCCACCTACCCTTCCGGCAAGCCCCAACCCAGTAGACCCCGGTTCCAACCGTCCCAGCCACGCAGAATCTTCAACCGGAACAGCAACTACAACACCTACCAAAGTAAAAACCCTACCTTAGTCATTATCAACCCCTATGATTTCCCTGCCTGTAATGCTCAGTGTGCCCTCCACCAAATTCGTGACTCTGCCAAACCTCGCCCCTCTACTCCTCGCATTTCTGTAAATGAAGAGGAGTGGGGACAAGAGGAAGAAATTGCCCCCCATACCATGACCTCAGACGATACCGAGGAAATCCTGGAAGAGGTAGATACCGACCCCCAGGATTTTTAAAGTATCCCCCGCCCACGATGGGCTCGGCGGGGGACGCCATAACTAGTCGCACTGCCCCCATTTATTACATGGCCAAAATCAAGGACATTCCTGTCCGCTTGCTAATCGACACGGGAGCTGCCAAGTCATGTTTGTTCAAATCTTACTATGAAAAACATCCCCGACGATTTGGCCCTTTGTTAAACACCAAAACAGAACTCATCTCGGCTACTGATACTTACTTAAATCTCCTAGGAGACACTTTACCCCTATCAGTAACCACTCCTGGCCCCCATGCTCGTTGTTATCACACATTTACAGTATTTTCCTCCAACTGTAAACATTATGATGGTTTCCTTGGACTTGACCTCCTTCAAAAACTCCAGGCCCAGATTGACTGCGGCCAAAGGCTGATCTCATTCAAAAACAAATTCCAGCCCAAAGCCTCTGACAAACCATTCACGCAGAAACCCATTCCCAAAAAGAAAAAACAACCTCCCCCTCAACAAACCCTGATTCAGGGTTACCAAGTTGCAGCTAGCACTAAGGTGACTCCTAAAACCTCCCCTTGCCCCGAGATCTCTCAAAACCTCACTCAATTCAGTAAAAAAAATGCCTCAACAAACGAAAGAAGACAAGTCCAAGCAACTCCCTCTCGGTAATCCCCTCAATTCTCGTAACTCTGTCCAGAATAAATCCTCCCATGTTTTCAGGACAGACTCTGATATATGTAACCATAATTCTATCCAATGTTTATGTACACATGTTTCCAGAGAAAATGCCGACCGATGTACCCAACAATGTTTCCCCCATGCCCCCAGAAATGTTAACAACCCCAAATCAATACACCAGTCCTACACCAATAACCCATGTTCTACACCTAACTTTTTCCCCACCAACCCTCCGCAGTCCCCCCAGCAAATCCCGTTTTCTAACTCGCTCACCTCGCACCCTTCTGAACCGCCCGCACGCGCCGTTAATCCCCCCCTCACGCGTGCCGACCGAGGGACACAACCATGTTCCCACCATGCCCCCAGAAATACCCAGCTATTCCACCACCCCCCCAATCCCCCTTGTGACAGTTTTTCGTCAGTAGCTCCCTTCCACCCCCACACAATTCACACCCCTAGAAAACTTCACAACCCCACACTTGACTCGCCCTCTCATGACAAACATAACCACCAAAACCACATAAACGCCAAACAAACCGTTACTGCCACCGACAACGCTCCCCCCACCAACCCTCCGCAGTCCCTCCAACAAATCCCGTTTTCTAACCCCCTCACACCGCGCCCCACTGATCCTCTCACACGCGCCGTTAATCCCCCCCTCACGCGTGACCCCCACCAAAGTGACCTTGCCCCCTTTATAAGTACCAAGCACCTGCTCGCCAGTCAATCCCCCACCATCATTAGCCCAGCGGTAGTTCAGGATAAATGCCAAATTCCCCCCCACCATCAAAAATGGGTGAACCTGCGGCCCATACCCCAAACTCACATGGTATTTTCCCCCACTAACACATCCCCCAACCCCCATCATTGCCTCTTACAACCCGCCATCATTCCCGCTCGTATCAACCACATTCTCGTGGCTAATATCTCAGAGGAACCCCTGACATTACCAAAAGGTCTCATTATAGGAGACCTCGAAACTTTCGATGACCTCCCCATACATTGTAACGACACCCCTACCAGCCTCCAATTGCCCCCTCCTCCTGAGACACTATCTGACCACCAAAAGAACGGCATGTACGACCTACTGCTGGAATTCAGTGACGTCTTTGCCCAACAACCCACCGAAATCGGACAGACGGATGTAGAACAACACATCATTAACACCACAGGCAACCATCCCGTAGAAAGAACCCCATACAACGTCAGGAAGAGGAACGCCAAGTCCAGGAAATGTTAGAGGCCGGGATTGCCACCCCGTCCATTAGCCCCTGGTCTTCCCCTGTTGTCTTAGTCAAAAAGAAAGATGGGACAACCCGTTTTTGCGTCGATTACAGGAGGTTAAATGAGGCGCTCATTCGCGGAACGTGTTGACCGCCCAAAATAAAAAACCGAGTAAATCGCGTCTGAAGTTTGCCGACTTATAAAAAGCTGTAACTATCAGACCCGATTAAGGAGAGAGGTGACAGTGTTTTCAAAATGTTCGGAAAATAGTATCTAGCCACGTACCACAAAAAAAATAATAATAAATTGCTTGTAATTTATCGCAGAACATGATAGTTGCCCAAAATAAAAAATGGAGTAAATCGCGTCTGAAGTTTGCCGACTTATAAAAAGCTGTAACTATCAGACCCGATTAAGGAGAGAGGTGACAGTGTTATCAAAATGTTCGGAAAATAGTATCTAGCCATGCACCACAAAAAAAATAAAAATAAATTGCTTGTAATTAATAGTAACGTGAGTGTGATTGAAATAATCCCATGATTTTATAACCCCATATCAATTCAATACTGTAGAAACGTTGAGAAAAAGCAAATGTATAACAATAAAACATAAATAATATTATCAGTGAATAATAATAAGACATGGAAGAGTAGGGTAAGATAATAGAAACATAATTTTATAAAATTAATAAGCGATAATAAAGATTAGAAAATGGAGGAAGACATGGTGAATAATAATGAATAAGTAAAACACAAGAATAGAGTAATAATTTTGCTACTTTAATGTTATTGATTTATTATTATAGAAAGTAAGCTAGTATTACTGTTAATTAATTAATTTGGGATATTTTATTCAGCTTGGGAAGGACATGATTTTACAAAATTTTAATCTAAGGAAGGAATTTGATAGTTACTATAATGTTCTTGTGTAAAGATTGCTATTGTTTAACAATTTTACCTTACTAAAATGCATTAGTACTCTATTCTATTGTTACATTTATATATTCATACTCACCGAGTAGTCAGGCAGTGTCGCTATCACTGTCACTATCATCTGCATACTCTTGCAGGTTGTCATCAATATCAGAGGAGTCAGAGTTGTTGTCCAAGGCTGGTCTAGCTGCTCTACTGAGGTCCCTCTGCATACGAAAAAGTTCCTGGTAATACTCCGAGTGGATTGGCGGAATGTAGGATAGCAGGTCGTGGACGGCTTGGAGTTTGTCAGCTTGAAGTTTGATGGCAGCTGGGTACTTGGGGGTGAGTGGCACTCGTGACAGATTAAAGGCCGATGGAGCATACTTGGCTTTACCTGGCATAAGCCTGAGACAATGCAGAGGCCCCTCGTAGCCTCGAGACAGCTGATACCCATCCCTATATTGCAGAGTAAAGCAGAATCGGCGACATTCAGAGAATAGGAGTGGCTTGGCGGGTGTACGGTGAGTTATGACACTTTGCAACAGGTCTAAGTTTAGAAAGTCCTCTCTCACCATGGGAATGACCTTGTTACCTGCGTGGACCGCACGCTCAATCACCTTGATATAGTGTTCAAAATCATAGATGTTCCCCTCAACCCTGAAGCGCTTTTCTATGTTCCCAAAAGCCCTGTCACACGCCATGTAACTATGTCCTGGGATGAGGAAATAATGGACCCCTTCCTGAAGACGGCGACTGTGCAGTTCGTAAAGATGGCAGAGCATGATATTAATGTTCTTATTCTGTCCACCACAATTGTCACTGAATAGTATAAGCTTGCCAAAATCACCATGAAGCAGTACTTCATTCTCGATCCACTTTTTGATGCACGAACCCACCTCGACCGAGCCACGCCCACCTGTCACCTCATCCCACACGAAGAACTGGTTTTCACCGGTCTTGAGGTTGGAAATGCATAAATTGTACAGCCAGACTTTCTTCTTATAGTAGGCAGCATTAGTGGTGAGACGAGGTATTGGCTGTGTCTGTTGGAGGTCCAAGGCTATGACACGAGTATCATCGTCCCTGTCCTGCCCCAGAGTCTTCATAAGTGTTTGTGCCTGCCGTGCCACCGCCAGGTGTTCATCAAGTTCAGCCTGCAAGATTGCCTTATCTGCGTCATTACTGGCATGTTTCAAAGTGGTCTTAGCTAGGTCACAGGTCGAGCAAGTATCAGTATTTGGTGGTGAGAAGGAGAGTTCTTTACTTTTGAAAACTTTCCGGTAATAACTTTCCTTGACTACGCTGTTGTTAGGATAATTCTCAGCCATCCAGGTAGAATACAGGTGGTACATCCGGCTTAAACTCAACGATGTCTCTAGGTACCGCAAATTGGGCGATTTGGCTCTGCTATAATGGCTGGTAACGCTGGGGAATGATGCAATGTGTTTGTGCACACGCTTTGCATCAGGACCTGCAATGGTGACACGGTTCTTGTGTTGCCCGCGGCCGTCTCTCTTCGGTGTACCAGTGTCACTCACGTGGGTCAGGGCATTCTCTAATCTTGTCCTACCTATGGCTAAAATGTTGATGAAGGCTGTCTTGCAAACATTATAAGTTGTAGACTGGTAGGAGAGAGTAAATTTGCGGGTGCATGACCGATGGGGACCAGGGTTGTTGATGTCGGCAGGCTTTCTTCGTCGTTTCACTGGCACTGACAGAACGTGTTTCTGAATGAAGGTATTCTGGACTAACCAATCTCCAGTTTGCCAGAAGTTATTGTGGATTGCTTGGCGGATAGGTTCAGCAATTTTATCGTAGCATCCATCATTGCAAGGCGGTCCAATAACTCTAGCATTCACTGTATTTCCTGTTTGGCGGCTGACATATTCCTTCCCAGAATTTCTCTTGTTCCTGGCGATTATTTCAGACCAATTGTCCGGGTTACACCTCTTTTTTATAGGTGGGGGTGGGCTCCCACTATCACTCTCACTCTCACTATCACTCATTGTTCAGGGAAGCACTGCAACACGGTCAAAACGGCACAAAAACAACACCAGGTGCGAGGTAAATGATCCGTACGGCGTGAGAGCTGAGCTAGACTGTATTGTGGCGGGAGAACAGAGAGCAACGCGCGCCGTGAGTGACTGAGCTGGTGCCCACGCGGTACCATAGCCGGGCTGTCATTGGCTGGCTGAACACACGCTGCCTGGGTGGCGCGTATCACCCTATGCGATGCAGAAACTAGGGCTAGGCAAACGCCCTGTCAACACGGATGAAAGTGCGTCGTACTTTATGCGATTTTCAACCATGTTGACATTCTCAAATATAGCTCCCTACCACGGCTCCAGATTCGAGAAGGATGTGGCAATATAATGCGATAATATAACGGGTTTTGCCAGAGGTGGCGGTTATCACGTTCCGCGAATGAGCGCCTCAAATGACATAACCATTAAAGACGCTACGCCCTTACCCCGAATAGACGATTCCTTGACTCCCTATACGGATCCAAATGGTTCACTACCCTCGACTTGCAAGTAGGGTATTGGCAAGTGCCTATCAAGGCCGAGGACCAAAAGAAAACAGCATTTTCCACTAGTGGTGGCCATCACTATGAATTTAACGTCCTACCTTTTGGCCTCTGTAACGGACCCGCCACCTTCTCCCGTTTGATGGAAACGGTATTACATGGCCTAACCTGGGAAACCTGTCTAGACTATCTGGACGATATTATTGTGTACTCTCCAACCTGGGAAGAACACCTCAGGTTGAGACAAGTCCTGCAAAGAATCCGAGCCACCGGGTTGAAATTAAAACCCTCAAAGTGCGTGATTGCCCGGAATAAGGTAGATTTTCTCGGACACGTGATATCTGAACATGGTATTGCGCCAGACCCAAATAAACTTCAAGCCATACAAAACCAAACCCCACCCACCACGGTTAAAGGAATACGTTCGTTTCTAGGTTTAGCCACGTACTACAGACGTTTCGTCCCCCACTTTGCCACCATAGCCAGACCCCTCCACCAACTGACCCACAAAGACACCCCGTTCGCCTGGACACCTGAAAGAGACCTCGCGTTTAACACTTTGAAGCAAAAGCTAATCCAAGCCCCTATTGTCGTTTTCCCTGACTACCAGAAACCTTTCCGTCTTTATACCGACGTATCTCTGTACGCCATAGGTGCAGTATTAGCTCAATTCAGAGATGGAAAGGAACATGTGATAGCGTATGCCAGCTCCACACTCACCCCACCCCAACAGAATTACGCAGCCACCAAGAGAGAGTGCTTAGGGATCATTTGGGCACTCAGCCACTTCCGGTCATTTGTGTTGGGCGCAAAACTCAAAATAATTACCGACCATCAATCTTTACAATGGCTGCGCAGGTGCGAAACCAACTCAGCCATTTTGGTACGTTGGAGAGAGACACTAGAGGACTACGACTTTATCATACAATATCGTCCCGGCAAACTCCATACTAATGCAGACGCCCTGTCACGTTTGCCAGTACCAAAAGACCCCCCCACCAACCTAGCCGCCTTACAAAACACTCAATTGGTATCTACCCCCACCTCCCGACAGAATGCCCCCCCAGCCCCCTCCCTAATTCAATCTTGGGAAGCACGAATCAGACCCCCCTGGATACCGTTAAACGTCTTCAGGAGACTGACTCGCTGGGGAGATCAACTTGCCACAGACACTGGTCACATAATCTTGGACCCCACCATAGCCCACGACTACATGATTGCCATCCACGAGGGAAACGGCATACACCTTGGACAAAAGAAAATGTTAAAGATCTTCACAGACCAATACTGGACCCCCAACCCCTCCAAAATTGCACAACGAGTGACACAATCCTGCAAACCGTGTTTATTGGGAAAGGATAGATCACGCACCCCAGGCCCTGCTGGTACCATTTCTGCCAACAAACCGTTCCAAGTCCTATCCCTCGACATCATGGGCCTGTTCCCTTCTTACGCTGGCAACCGCTATATCGTCACATTTGTAGACGTATATTCAAAATTTCTAATAGCCTGGCCAGTTAAAGACCACACAGCCACCACAGTCGCCACACTGCTTGCCACCGAAGTGTTCCCTATATTCGGCCTTCCCCTTGCTCTTCTATCGGACAATGCCCCCGAGTTTAGTGGACACGTTTGGCAACAATTCACCCAACAATGCGGTATTAAGATTAAACACTCATCCCCGTACTGGCCTCAAGGAAATGCTATCTGTGAACGCAGCCATCGCACCATCAACAACCAGTTACGTACAAGAATGATTGCCCTTAATACCTCAGACTGGCCATCACAACTAAAGATGATACAGTGGGGTATGAACACCTGTCCTCGGGAAGACGGTATTTCCCCTCATGAACGTGTTTACGGTGTTACTGCCATTCCACCACCACGCTCACCTTCCCTCCACCACCTCCACAATTGACCCTTTGCAACATCTGCAAAACACCCTCCATACCGCCCAGATCTGTCAAGACACCAAAACTGATAACATCGATGACAAAAACCCTTTCGCCATCCATGACACCGTAATGGTAGCCAATCTCCCTATCACCAACAAGTTAGGCCCTCGCTATGTCGGGCCCTACACCGTAATACAAGTCCCAAATGCCTTTCAAGTCACCATCGACTATCACGGCGTGACTCGCACGCTCCGAACTAGATTCGTCCGAGCGTTTAAACCTCTAAAGCCACAAGACATTACCCCACCCCACACATCCGACCCTAAATTAAACACCCCTACTCACCATCTCACTCAGGCTACGAATATTCCCATACAAACCCCTAAGGACCTAAGCCCTCCAGCACCGAACCGACAAATCTTTTCTCAACATACCCCCCAAACTAACCTCCACAAACCACAAGCCCCCAATATCACACCCTCTTCCACCATGACACCTTCCTTCACTTCTGATAGTCAAGTTCCTCCCCAACTTATCCAAGTACAAAAACCTCCACCCACAACCCCGACCACAACAGAAACCCTCCCGTCTAGCCCTGACATACCTCCACCAGGCACCACAGTGAGAAAACCACCACCCCCACCCCAAACCAAGTACACACCCAACCGCACCACACAATCTACCTCAGTAACCTCACGCTACAACTTACGCCCACGACAAACATCGTTTAAAACCTCCAGAAAACACACCCTACTAACCAAGTTCCGTAGGGCTGCCAGACCACTACCCTCCTCCTCCTCCTCCTCTTCTTCTTCTTCGTCGAATTCTCCCCCACAAAGGGAAAGAAGACGAATAATCACCAGCAAATCACCAACCTCATCAAACAAAACACGCCCCTACCCCCAACCCTCCAACTTAAATCTACACTCCTTACCCACCCGTCTAGCCCCCCCCGCATCCGCCCCTTTCACCTCCATGATCTCCACCACCCAACCCACACACCGACCAACCTCCTCATCTCACCGAACCCCCAACCAACCAACCCCTAAGAAAAAACCCCCCCCAAAGTCACCCCCGAGAACACGCCCACATGTCATTTACCTATAAAACGTGCTTCCCCTCACTATAAAACATCGTCGAGCGACTCAAGTCCCACGACAAACATCTACCTTCCCACCAGGACCGCCAGAGGTAGAATAATCAACAGACCCATCAGATTTAAAGACAGCGATACAAAAATAACACCCCGTTCTGACACTAAGGACCCAAGCCACACAACACACACACCCCCTCCTTCCCACACACCTCCTTCACCCACCTTACCTAAACCGATTTTGCGCATTACCTCACTATATATTCCCAACCTACAACACCGCCCAAGAAAACCAAATAAAACCCAGACTCACATTCCCCCTTCATCCCCAGCTCTGTTGTCATGCGTGAATCCCCTTTCGGTTAGTAACCCATTCACCACACTAAACAGACTTCCTGTCAATCCCACACACCTCACTCCGACCCCCACGGGGGAAAGCTACAAACCATTCATACGAAAGGTTAAAGTAAAGACCCCCACTGGACACTTGGCCCGTGTACCACACCCACACCAAGCCCGGGCAGCCGCCCGCCACAACACAGAGGACACATTCTTACAGGTATACATTGACCTGGAAAAGAAACCTGACCGTCGCTCTCGTGTTTGGTGGAACTTTCTAAATACCCTGAAAATGACCCACCATCACTATGCTTCTTTTAACTTCACCCTTGAGGCTCGAGGACGAGCCTATAATGAAGGAGAGGGAAGTAAAATGCCCCAGAACAAGAAGCCCACCACAGAAGCCACGAGCGAACACCACACAGAAACACCCGGAAGAAAGGTCCACAGAACGAAAGGACCAGCTGACCGAGCCAGCCATTTCAGACAGGCCCAAGCCCGCAGGGCTAAACAGCTCCAGGACGCACCCATTTACCTTTTCTAAACTGACCATTTTCCACACCTCACGTACACTAACCCCCTCGTGTCCTACACTCCTAACTACAAAGATGATGAACAGGAATATACATTCATATTAAAAACACCCATGCCCTGTCCCGACGTTGAGCCAATGCCAACACATCAGACAGCCATAATTATATCTATGTATGTTCTTACATCCGAGAAGTAGATGTTATATATCTTAGAAGTTAAAACACCCACGCTTGTCCCTAGACCTCGTATAATTTTCCATGACGAGTATAGATATATGTAACCCGTGCTCAGTCGCCCCTTGCATTGTTCCTCTAGTAACTAAGTCTATAATATTAACTGCCACCAGCATTGATGCGACATAGCGGCACTGTCCTTGTGTCGTATTGTGCCAAGTACAGATCAACCAGGTTTCATCACCTTATTAGGACGACGACTATAATGTCATCGTTCATCGATGTATGCAATCCTTAGGTTAAGTATTTTTATCCGCCATTGTGTTCACCTTTTTCCATTTACTTTCCACAATTGTCATACGTCTTCCCCTTGCCTCCTTCGTATCCACAGTCCACACTACGCCAATTTACTTCGTGTCTTACACCTCTTACCCCAACCAGAGATTGTATAAGGTAACCTGGTTACCAGTATCTGTCATAAGTACCCCGAAACAATAATTAAGTACCCCTACGAACTGCCGCTGTTGTTGCTCTATTGGTATTTAATAGAAAACGCAGTTCCCAGGGCCAACTAATAGTATCCATAACCCCTCGGACTGATCACATAACTCTATCTTTTCCAGACTCATATACCACCCCATAGTTGCATTCCCCGGTAGCATTTGGCTAACGTATTCTACTGCCTTTTCAAACTTCCATATCAATTGTAGCCTAATGCCACCCCCACGCCCAGGGACCTTAGGGGCAAAATTTCCCTGTAGCCCTTGAACTCTCCCCCCCCCCTCTCATTAAGACACCCGCGCTTCTCGACTCTTGTCCGACCTAGCCTCTCTCTCATACCTCTTGAAGATCCTTGAATTGTCCGTTGCGAACGCTCTCCAACCTTTTATATATACTCCTATCCAGCCTACCTTCACTTAGTAGGCCAGAACAACATTAGAACTTTACTAGCCCCTTGCATGCCATCTATTCTCTTACAACCCATTCACAACCCTGCACCCAATGGTCGTCGGTGCGAGGCTAGCCGCCCCGCCAGTAACTAACTTCTATTGCCATACTTCCAGATAAATGTGGCAGAGTTAGCAACCCAGTCTCCACCACATCCAGCAAACCCTACAATTAACAACCAGCCGAGTAAAAGCAGCTAGCTAAGGCACCTTCGGTTTTGGTATTAAGGACACCCACATCTGTCTCATACACAGAGGGTTATTACAAACACTGGTGATATGGCAAGCCCCTAGCCACAGCTGCCGGACGACTATCACAGAGAGAGGGCGCCCAGCTCCCCCTTTTTGCCCACCCGAGGAGGGAGACCCCCAACCCCGCGGAGGTATACCTGACCCCTGTTTTGACTTTCGAGTCATTGCCAGGTAGCACAGGAATTCTTCCTATCAATGAACTAACCATGCATGACTAACACCTTTACTAACCTCTATTTACTCACAATAAACCATTTACCTTTCTTGCATGCTCTGGTCACTAAATTAGCACCTCAGCTATACCATAGAATGAAGATTGCACAATCTAAGAGAGACGCTCCTATCACAGCTGTCCCCATCCTCCTCGCAAAGTAGATCCAGTCTCCCTCCCCTAAATACTTCCAGTATAGCCAAAATAGTACCTCTTACTAAGGCTCAGTTATATGAAAATATAAAGGCTTCCTATAGCCCTGTGCCACAACAGTAAATACCATCATACCTAGTCCCCTTATCTATTGAGAGCTCAATTAAATCCATAAGACTCGAGATCCCTACTGTCTACAGGGTCCAGAACCGAGCCTATAAATCTAACTCCCGCCCCCAGTCAAATCAGTTGAAAGCTAGACACCAACCAGTGGTCACTACCCTGCAGTTTACCTCTAGCTCTGCCCTCGTGTTGTTCCGGAGTGAGATTCCAGATCCGGCAGACTCCGTGGCAGAGAAGACTGATAGAAGCATCTGTCCATGTACAAGTCCTAACGTGCACCTTATAACCTTCACACAAATTCGTGGGTATATAAGTGTGTAGCCAGCAACGATCGTCAAGAGATCCGACTTGAGAACTTCCTACATTTTGGACCATCTGGACGGCCGAGGAACCAGTCGTTAGCCCCCAACATCACCGGAAGCAAGATAACCAGGACCAGATCTACCAATACTATTCAAGATTCATGTTGCTAGTACTAAGTGTTATAGTACTAGCTTGATACTCACTTATTAACTTTCTATAAAGTGGCTAAAACCTTGCCCAGTGTAAATTCATATTTAACCATTTCATTTGGGACGTACTAAGCGATCAGTGCTCTTTAATTAACAGGCGACCTTGACTCTCGTAATTACCTTATTCAGATATTAAAACTCTAGTGATATCTAACGTTCGCCCACTGATTTGTGTTCTACGTATTTCTGCCATAAGAATATAAAACTTAGATCAGTACCCCCATGAGGTTACTAGAGATTCCGTGTTCTACAATATACGCATGTCTAACCCTAACTGTGAGCTGCTACTTGGGCACGCGACCAGCCAGTAAGAGGTCAACTCAGTAACATTGAATTATACAAATATATTGAGGTCTTCCAGTAAAATATAAACTTGCTAATTAAACCCGTGATCAGAAGAATATACCTGAACGTTGGAAGTGGGAGACTAGGCTCCATCCAGATCCGCTAATGCTAGCAGTTCCCTTCTATTATTTGTTTTGTGCGAGAATTACTATCTTTCTATACTCTTTATTTATTTACGTCAATAAACGTGAACTTGTGTCGTGTTACCGTGTGTTTATTTTGTGTTCTCTATTCCTCATACCTTGTATTGTGCATGCAGCCTTATATACCCAGTCATTCAGAACTCACATTACCCAAGTTAAACCTGTAGAAAAACAGGGCATAACACAATGAATGAGAAATCATGAAGGTGGAGCAGTGTAGTGGGAAACTGTGGAATGTGACAAAAACCAGAGTAAATAAATATAAAATAGTAAGAGAGGTGTGGAAGGACTTTGAAGTGCCGAGAATAATGTACGGGATGGATGTGAGAGGGAGTACAGGGGGAGAAATAAATAGACTGGATACGGGAGAAAATAAAATAGGAAGAATGGGGTTAGGAGCAAGAAGGTGGACAGCAAATGAAGCAGTGAGAGGGGAGATGGGATGGAGTACGTTTGAGGAAAGAGTGGCGAAGGCAAAGTTGAGGTACAAGAGTAGGTTGGAGGAGATGGAGGATAATAGGTGGCCAAGGAGAGTGAATGAATGGGGGGAGGGGAAGAGTAGATGGGCAAAAGAGTGTAAGAGAAAACTGAAAAAAATAGGAGTGAAACAAAGAAGGGTGGGAGAGGAGTGGAGAGATGTAGGGAGTAATGCAGGACTAGGTCAGGGAAGGAGACTAGAGAAAGAGATAGGAACGAGAGTGAAGGAAGTAGGAAGACAGGAATGGAAGAGAAATATGGAGAAGAAAAGTACACTGATAAGATATAGAAGCAAGGGGAGACCGAGAAAAGAGGAGTTCTATGACGGAAGTTGGGGAGCTGAACTACTGTTTAAGGCTAGGGCAGGAGCATTAGAGACAAATAGGAGAACATGGAGGTGGAATGGGGGTGTGAAAGAGTGTCTACAGTGTGAGGTGGGAGGGAGGAGAGTGGAGGAGACAATAGAACATATAGTGACAGAGTGCCAGGGGTATGCAGAGGAGAGAGATGGGTTGGAAAATGAGTTGAAACTGGTGGTAGGGGAGAGGGAATGGGAAGAGGAGGAGGATGAGGGTGTAAAATTTGTGTTAGGTCTCGGGACAGAAGAGGGGGTAGATGGGGAAATGGGGAAAAGAATGAAGGTAGTGAAAAGATTCCTGGAGCAGGTGTCGCAGAAGAGAAAACGGAATAGAATAGAATAGGGTGAGGGGGGAGAAGGGGCCCAGAGCGGGGGAGGAAGAAAAATGAGATTAAATAGTAGAGAGGGGAAAAGTTAAATTAAGGTAAGGAGAGAACAAGATATTGGGGGGTGGAGGAGGGGGTAAAATAAGGAGAGGAGAGTTCTGCTTAAGCTATATACTTCAATTCTTTGTCTTTAACTATCCTTTCTATGACTACATAATTTCTAAACTAATTCTAAAATCTAGCTCTAGCTGTTTCTGGAGAAGTCACCGGTGCATAGGTGAGCTGGCTTTGAGAGGGGACAGCAACTCCACAAAAAGAAGAAGAAGAAGAAGAAGACTGAGCCAAAGAAATTCATATTTCACTTCTTTCCCAAAGGCAAGGTGAAGTGCTTAGTCATAAGTAGAGCGTATCTACGAGTATACAGTACTGTATATGGCATAGCCTACTCACATACGAGTGTATAGGCTAAGCATGGCTGACTGAATACATATTCCAGAGACATCATCTCGGTAAATAGCTGACCCATCAATGCTGGCATTTGTATAATTGCAGATGTTTGTTATGGCTCAAGAACCTTGACATCAAACTGAAGACGAAAACACCTGATCAGCCGAACTAAGTCCCGTACTGTTAATATTGTGTGAAGCAGCCACTTTTAACCCACTGAGCCCCAGTGACGCAAACAGTGCGTCGGCAATGTATGTAACGCTAAAACCCAGCATCACATATGTTGCGTCAGTGTTAATTACTCCGGTCCTATGGCACCTAGAGGGTGACTGGACGACTCGGCCCATGGGACAACTCGGCTCGGACAGCTCGGCCCACTTTTGGACAACTCGGCCACGACGGCGAGACAACTCGGCCCATTATTTGAGACAGCTCGGCCCCATGTTTTGCTATGGGGCAATTTGACGAGACCAGTCAGGATTAGGATGGGGAGAGCTAAGTGGAGGGTTTATGGGTGAGGCCATGTATGCAGCACCAAATCCTGTCCTCTGCGTATGCGCGACCTTTTCCCTAATATTTTTATTATGTTATTTAGGCTCAACTGTTAGGTTAATTTAAGTTAGGAAGATAATATAATAGTATAAAGGACAAAAAAATCGTGCCAAGGGGCCTAAGATTCTCACGCATGTGCAGAGGACAGGATTTGCAGGATTGGGTGCTGCATACATGGCCTCCTGTTTATGGCGTGTGTGTAATGTGGGCGAAATGTTTGTTTATTGTATAATTATGTCATAGGCTAGTTCTCTCGATTCATAATGTGTAGGTTAGGTTAGGTTAGGTTAGGTTAGGTTAATTAAGAGTTGTCTCGTAATTAACACGGGGCCGAGCTGTCTCGTTTTTACTGGCCCGAGCTGTCTAGCTGTGGGCCGAGCTGTCCTGACCGAGGTGTCCCGTGGGCCGAGTAGTCTAGCATTCCACCTAGAGGGCTCAGATTTGTATGGGAACTGTGTAAGTATCCCACGCAACCATGCCGATGGTTGAAAACTCTCAAAGTCCAACCGTGTGCGCGTGAGCGCGCAAAAACATGGTTTTTGGGGGTTATTGCCTTCAATTTTTTACTCTTGTAAAATCGACTTTCGAGGGTTCCATAGGACCTCTTTTTATCTTTTTGATCGTTTTTTTGTGGTTTTTCCTTCATTCCTAACCCATTCGCTATTGTTTCTGGAAATTTGTTTTTTTTCAAAACCTATTGGTCCCTGGTGGTACATTTATTTATAACTAGCTGGGGCTCAGTGGGTTAAGATGACCAGTATAGCGGGGTTGGCCGTCTGACGTCTGATGCTCCACAATTTACAGATGTTTTAAATAATGTAAACAAATAGCATAATGTACTCACGTTGTATTATATGCCATTCACTTGATCGGTTATCTTTAATGTAAGACATACCCTCAATTTTATGTTCTTAGTTTGTGTGGAGTGTGAAGTTGGAATTACTTGCTTATAGAATATTATTCATGAATACACAGAAAAACAATAAACGGTATTGGAGAAATTCCCCTAGCATTGTATTGTGCTGCAGTGGTCGACCTGAATAGTAAACACGTAACATTGATAGAAAATATATTTATAAACACGTAGGCCTATAGCATGAGGCAAAAGATGTGTTCCACACTTTAGGTAATGTTGTTGCTGAAGGAATGTGTATTTATTAGTGTAGGACGTGTTTGGGTAGAACTGCAGAAACATAAATTACTCGAGAGACAGTCACTGGGATGATTGCTGTGGTTGTCTCGCATATTCCTTTGTGAGAGATAATTGCGTACCGGTATGTCTTTATTTACTCCTCACCAATTAAGCAGTGCAAGTAATATGAGGATTGAGGAACTGTACAATTCACAGTTTGTGTGTGTTTGTGTATTTACTTTTCAGTAAACATACGAACACTATGGGGAACATATGACTGAAATGGGGGTGACCAGTAGCGACATTGGTAGAGCGCTTGGTTTCTAACCGGGAGGACCGAGTTCGATTCTCGGCTGGTGGAGATGGTTGGGCAATCTCCTCACACCTCTTGTCTCTGTTCTGATCGCCTAACAGTAAAATAGGCCTATGACAGGGTAAAAAGGTTACTCGTGACCTCATCCCTTTACTACTACAAAAAAAAAATAAAAAAATAAATAAAAAAAATATAGGCCTATTTGGCTAAAACCCATACAGTATAGGCCTACTGAATAAAATTTAAATGTAAGGAACATAACCAATGCAAGATATAGACGTTGAGTAACCTACTAACCTACACATTTAACAAAGGGCCTATTATATTAGATCAAGTATTTTATACACAGAAAAAGGTAAAGTTGCTTCACAAATACTAGTTTGTATACATGGAATCTAGCACAATATATTTACAGTAGTTGTAGTAGTATATGGACCGAGGTAGGACAATAATGATAATGACAAACATGGAATCACAATTTAAATATCATGGGTGACTTTTACAGTAGCCTACTACTTATAGACATAGGCTAGGCCTATAAGAACTATTATGAATTGTGAACAATTCAGAAATATTGAGTGCTGCAAGCGGCAGCCTATAGGTATTATAAACTATATACAGTAATTATAGCTCGAATATAACCGTTTTCTAAAGAATGGTACATTCTCTAATGAGGGGTATAAACTGTATAGTTACTGTTCGAAATTAATCGTTCTCTTTTGGAGGTGCTTGACGTTAGATGGGGTAAGTATCAGGGGGCTACAACCAACAGTTACTCAGTTACTTGTTCGTCAAGGGGAATCCACGCAATGCGAGCTAAGCTCATTATTATCGCGCCTCCTTAACTGGGAATGTATTGCGTGAAATGCATGTTAAGTGTTTTATGTACTGTTGGAATGGCTGTGGATGTGTGTGTAGTCTGTATTTAGCCAATTGGCGACATCGGAAACGAAGGCTTAGGGTGGATCTGTATGGTACCATTCTCACTATAGACGGTACCGTCTCGCCCGAAGGCTTAGGTAGCCATCAGCTTAGGTGAACCATATGATACCCATCTCGCCTTGTACCATTTTTGCCAACCCCAGATAGGACGTCACAACGTCGTCCACTTATTCCAGGTACCTATTTACAGCTAGGTGAACTGAGGCTAACACATGAAAGGAGACAAGCCCAATTTGTCTCCGCCCGGCCGGGGATTGAACCCCCGACCCCTCGTGTGTGAGACGAGAGCTCTACCTACTAGGCTACGGGCTGTGAGAGTTTGTGCTTTTTATCTGTGTTTATTTGTTGTTTTATGTTGTTTTTGTGTTTTCCCTGTTCTTGCTCTGTCTTGAGTCGGCTATCCCCAAAATGGGGTTGGGCCTGAGCATATAGATAGATAGATAGATAGACAACCAAAAGCAGAGTCGCCTCTCCTTATTATATTCTCCTTGCATTTGGGCTTGGGTATGGGTTGACGCAGGGTTACCAAGGTTACCGGATCAAACACAAAATACCGCTAGATCCTTAAACGTGTCTAGAAGGCCGCTAGATAGTAAATAAGGAATTCTTCCTAATTTGCATAAAGCATCTAAAATAGCCAGACAATGGGAAGGAAAAGTGTCCTCCGATACGAAAAGGGTTAACTTGTAAACATTTTAGTGTAAGTGTGTGCATATATATATGTGAATGACGTACATGAGACCGGAGGCAAGGAGTGGTTAATAAATACCATAGTTAGTGTTAAAAACTAATTTTCTTTTTCAAGCTAAACTATAGAAAACTTTATATTTTGGGTGACTAAAATATATTGTAAAAGATTTATATGTTCTCATTTCTTTACCTCTCATCTCCATCCCTCCACTTTACTCTCGGTCTGTCTCTCCCTCTCTGCTCTTCTACCTAACTCTCAGTCTCTGTAAGTAATTTTATCACTCACTATACGCTCCATACAACTGAACCACAACTGAACCACTGTTACTCTATTTAACTATTAGATTAGATTAGAGTGTATAAATAATAATTTTAATTGTAATGTACGCCGCTTATGTAGGATTATGACTTGCTTTAATTAGCACCTTACTGTGGCTATCATTAGCCGTTTGTATTCAGCTGAGGAAGGATCTGTGGGAGTCAGAGGCATACATGAGTTGGTTTTTGACCCCTTAGAATCATAGAGGGTCTTCCTAAACTGCATACAATCGTCTAATGATAGCCAAAATATATGGTTAAAAGGGGTTAAGCAATATTATCCCTTTGTGTACTGGTGATGTTTTTGTATTTGTTTTTAGCTACATTTAGACACTTTTATGAAGTTTAATTAGGGAGGATGTATTGTAACTAAAAGGATTAATTGAGATGGTCTGTAGCTTTTTAATGGGTAGACGTCCTTCGTAAGCTAAATAAAATTGGCTTATCATTGCCAGAATATGATAAATTCCCCAACACATCCAGTGGAGGCACGACTTATTTGGCCAACCGTACAGGGGCTGGGGGTGACGTGATATAACACTGTTTGATCCGAGGGCAGGCTTTTTGGACCTTTTCTGCTTCGCTCCATTAGTTTAGAGAGTTTAAGACGTTTCACCCCATTAGTTCGGCGATAATACTGCACTTTACCCCATTCAGGTGTCAATTTTTTTCTGGGCGAGCCGTAGCAAACCAGTAACTTTTAAATAAGTTAGCCTTCGACCGGGACAATTTTGTATCTAATCATGTACACATTTAGCTTGAAGGAGGTCTGGGTAGGAATAATTTAGTTTAAAGAAAGTCTGGGAAAGCGTTTTTTTTTTTTTTTTTTTTTTTTTTTTTTTTTTTTTTTTTTAGCCTAGGGGACATAAATACATTGATCAAAAATGGCAAAAGCAAGGAAATGCCTCAATAATAATTAAGCAAAACATAATAGCCCACAAAACGTCGGACTACATAGTGTAAAAGGGCTTGGAGTTGTGTCTTTTAGAGTTCTGGGTGCATCCAAGATATATACACTTTAGTCTATATATCTTGAGTGCACCCTGGCCGATCCAGGCCTGTCCATTTCCGGTATCGTAAGTATTGTTGGCCTAGGCCGTAGGTGTACAGTCGGCCTAATAAGTGATGTCTCGGCACCCATTATGTTTTGATCAATAATTGGTATCAGCAATATTTACACAGGATTTCTTCTATTTGAGTGAGATAAGCAAACATGATCCTACACTTATCCATCCTATTTAACATCTGACAGACATTAATACAGCACAGAGCGAGCCAAACGTAATGACTTCTGAGACATGACTTATTAACGCCACCGTACCTGGGTCGGCCCAGGCCCAGAGGCTCGTGTGGCTGTTTTCGCGAGCCAGTGACGTCATTCGGGACTGGGTGTACCAGGGCAAGGTCCATAGATACATCTATAGTATAGTATCTATAAACCCCTGGGGACCGAGCAGGGCTGGGTTGGACTAGGCCGGCCTGGGTGACCCAGGTCAGTTGTCTCGCTATCTATCTATTGCCGGACGCCTTACTCCCCTTAATGAGGGTGGCCATACACAAAATGCCCCCAAGCGGACGCGGACCTATCTCCTGTAAGATGGACAACCCATGCCAGTTTACTGAAGGACTTACAGGATTGACCACTCAATTTAGGGTCCGTCCGACTCCGAGACCCTTTATATAGGGTATATTTTTAGCACTATTTTTCTACAGTGGTGTGTGGCTAATCCATCCACTAACCTGCTTCACCCTAAGGTAGCAGTACGGATTTGTATAAGGTTTACTCCCCTAGGCAGGTTCCCGACCAAGGCTGACGAGTCCCATCCACCCGGATTTGTATAAGGTTATCTCCCCTAGATGGGTTGCCGACCAAGGGTAACGAGTCCCATCCACCCGCCAATCCCATCTACCTGGCCAGTTATCTAGCTAAAAAGCACTATTATATGGACGTCAGTGGGTTAATTGAGCTTGTTGTTACCCTTATAATTCCCACAGATCCTTCCTAAGCTGTATACAATCGTCTAATGATAACCAGAATACACTGTCAAAATGCGTCATAATCTTCAGAGGGTTAACTTACAAGAATAATTAGCTATAAACCCATTAACTGATCATATTAACCCTCTCAGTATCAGGACGCATTTCAATTTATATTCTGGCTACCGTCAGACAATTGTATGCGGTTTAGAAAAGATTTATGGTAATCAAAGTAAAAACTATCCCAATTAACCTTCTAGCTCACACAACTTCTTAAGCTCACCAAAATCGTCTATTAATAGCCAAAATAAAAATAAATGCATGCGTTCTCAAATACTGAAGGAATTAATTAAGAACTGCGCAAGAAAATACGCTGCTAATTTAGTCATACTAATTTTCTTTCCATACATAAAATCACGAAGTGTGTACAAAATCCATGTGGACAACTGTACATTAAATATTTGTTGACTTGCGGAAATTTCACTTCATCTGTTTTTTTGGAGGATTGATATCAATGCCAGTGTTTCGACTTAAAAATACAAATAATCCTGCATCACAAGGTCCTATATGCAGCTCACAACAACTTTAAAATACCTAGCATAAATTAGACTTTGTGCTGTGAACATCCTAAGCCTGAAGGTAATGCGGAAGTTGATTAATTAACTATCTTATAATTCAAGCATGACTCGTGGATCAAGGGGGAGGGGCAGGTTGAATGTGACGTCATTATTCAGTGCCGACAGTCGACTGGAATTGGCAGGACGTTGTGGCGTTGGCTCTTCATATTCTATCATATTTAAGGTGTGTATGGGTATATTTCGTGTATACAGTATATGACATGTTTATTGATATTCCAGTAATGTTTAGGTGGTCATACATGTAATTTATAAGAGCAATATACGAATAATGTGGACTTCAGACTGTTTGAGCCGGTTCGTGTATGCTATGTCGTCTGCATACTATCCTAACAACTAGTCATTACGGGAATATCGTTTACCTCCAAGACATTTAGATAATACCAGGCACTGTTTGGTGAGTGTACATTGTGTTGGTGAGGTGCTTGAATATAGAGGGGGTCATTAACTCATAATTTAAGGTAAGGTGTAAACTAGCGAATGAGGTGACATTGCTGTCGCCCCCCCCCCCTTACCTCTTCCGCTCCCTCTCCCCTCCTCATCCTCCTCCCTTCCCGCCCTCTTTCTTGCCAATTATCATCCCTGCACCCCCCTCCCTCCCTTAATCCTCTCCTTTCCTCCTCCTCCTCTCCTCTCTCTCCCCCTCCTCTCCTTTATCTTCTCCTCCTTCCTCACTTCTCTTCTCATTCTCTCTCTCCTTTGACCCCTCCCATCTCTTCTCCTCTTCCTGCCACCCTGCCACCCTCCTCTCCTCCCTCACCCAACCTTCCACCCCCTCTACACCCTACCCTTTTCCCTCGCCTCCCCACATCCCCTTTAGTTCTTAATTCATGATTTTTGGTATATGTTATAGTATGCTAATTATATATGTAATAATTTTTATTGGCTTGGGTCTACGATGATTTACTGTAGATGCTGCCTTAACATGTGATCCTGCTTGGTCCTACATGAGGAACCGGCTATTGTCCGGGTTATTTTTCTACCGAAAATTTAAGCAAATAATCTGGAAGGGGGTCTCTAGTTTTTTAAAACTTCAGGTCTAGGGAGGGAATACAACATACAAAAATAAGCAGGAATTCTGACAAATTCCGTCTGAACTATATATTTTGACTTTACATATATTTCAAGATACAAAAATCCAGAACACTGACCTGTACGTCTGGTGTACAGTTGCCACATTAATTTGTATAAATTCCGTGATTATTATACATGGAACTAAAAATTGCGATTGACTCACTAGAATAATTTGCTATAAAACAACAAATGATCATATTAATTTACTATTTAAAACTGACAATTGATAATCTTGACTACTTAATAAGAAAAACACTTGATCGAACCATACAACTATTCCATATATAAAATCATCGAGTGTGTACGAATTAGTGTGGACACCTGTACTATACAGTACATGGCCCCTCGTCTCTCCCTCACATCTGTTAGAAAATACATTAAATGTATCTCCAGCTTAAGGAATTAGGGCAATATTTCTGATATAATTCAAATTTTCAAAAGGTATCTTAATATAGTACAATTACTAATTTTTGCAGAATAAAAAATCATGATATCTCAACCATAGTCAAGGTGGTCGGGTCGGGTCGGGTCGGTTCGGGTCGCTCCTCCCATCTCTAACCTGTTAGGAAGATTTAACGTCAGATTAGTCACAGGTTCCGTCATATCTTAATTGCACCGTTGTTCCTCCGTCGGGCCATCCAGCTCATTCCTGTTGATAAAATAAATATTTAATCATTTCAGGAGTGCCGTTCTGCCAGCCAAGGCGTTAGGCGCCACATTCTGAAACCTTCACAACCAACGATCAGACAACCAGAATTTCACCGGCCGGATTTCAACCAACAAGAAAACAAACCCAGACCAAACTACTGTCACCGTATACTACCTAAATATCTTATCAAACTAAGCTTCTACCAAAGCCTCTAACAGAACCAACCTTCTCAGCAAACCAAATAGAGCAACACCTAACCAATACTAACCTATTATTATGTTCTATCCAACTCTACTCCTAAAATCGATTAATGAAATATTACAAACACATGTCGGAGTCCGTGGATTCGAACCCAGGACGCTCACACCGAAAATCAATACCTAATGCATAACAGAATCCTTTTCTCCCTCATGATTAACCCAGGTTGTTTTGAGATTTCAAGACGTTTGCCCTTTAGTTTGACACTTTTAAGACCTGTGCAGTGGGCCAGTTAGGGGTCTTTTTTTCCTGGCTAGCGACAGCTAGCCTGATATTTAGGAGAAACCCATTTTTCTATCGAAAAATGCAAATTTATATCGAAGGGTGGTCTTAGGGGTATATTTTTCAAGCTTGACGGAAGGTCTTGGGAGTAAAAATAAAAAACAAACAAAAATCCTTTACAGAGGACTATGAGGCGGTGGGAAAGGATGGTTAGGATTAAAGGAAACTATAGCTAGCTAATTGTTGCCGTGATGGTGGTTGAGGTGGTGGTCTGGTTGGGGGTTCCATCGTTCACGACATCTGCAAAGAAAATAGAACATGGTTAACATTGCTTTTTGTCAGTCGTGTAAGTATAATCCTGTGTAGTGGGGAGACCTGTACTTATATCAATAATTTGGTAATGTTACATATTTTTACACTTTACATTCATAAATAGTCCACTAATATTCAAGATTGAGTTAGGTTAGGTTTTGGTTAAGTTAAAGATATTGTTCAATTTGTCTTAGTAAATAGGCATATGAAAAGCAGTTCTCCCCGCTACACAGGATCTTACCGTCATTGTATATTTCACGAACTATTAGGAGTGACTACTATTCTTCAAGACTGGTTTTGCAACTTTATGATATTCGTGTTATCGAGGTTATTTAATGAGCGATTTATCCGCATTATAATAATTGGTATCAGCATTATCTAAACTGTATTTATTCATTTCGAGTGAGATATACACACATGTTCCTACACTTACCCACCCTATTCAACATCTGGCAGACATTAATATAGCACAGACCGAGCCAAACGCAATGACAGCCGAGATGACTTATTAGCGCGACCATACCTATCTAGATTATTCACCTATTACGAAGATTTGGTTGCGAAGCATATTAATGATGAAAACTTAGCATTATTATGATGCAGAAGCATTTAGTCCTTTCAGATTTGCATTAATTATCGATAACCAACTTGAAAGTCAATAAATGTTTAGCATTAGCAACATTCAACTAAATATTGATTAGAAGAACTAAATGCACTATGAAGAAGTAATCCATAGTCGGTTATATTTCAGCTAGCGGTAAATTGTCATGCCCCCCATGTGCACTACTCGACAAATACGATGTTAGAGCGAAATATGTTAATTATGAAAACTTTGTATTTATAGTATGCAAATCCACAACTATTCATAGTTTGGCACTAAGCATTGGTAATTTAGAGGCACGGGAAAGGAATTTTCCGCAAGGTGCAAAATTAAGCTGGCCTTATCCTTGTAATAATATAACCTGCCTTGTGGCTAACCCCTTCAGTACCGGTGACGTCCTTTTCGATATATTCTGCCAACTGTTAGTCCATTTTATTTAGCTTAGGAAGGACCTCGGTAAGATCCTGTGTAGCGGGTAGAACTGTTTTTCAGATGCCTATTCACTAAGAAACATTGAACAATATCTTTAACCTAACCTAACTACAACCTAACCTAACCTAACTAAAACCTAACCTAGTATATTAGTGGATTATTTATGACTGTAAAATGTAAAAATATATTGTAACATTACCAAATTATTGAGATATAAATACAGGTCCTCCCGCTACACAGGATTATACCTTTAAATGTTAGGGTGAAATTTAAACTAGCCTATATTCTTGTAATAATTAACCCCTTATGTACAGTCGCGCTAATAAGTGATGTCTCGGCACCAATTATGTTTTGATCAATAATTGGTATCAGCAATATCTAAGCTTCATTTCTTCATATCGAATGAAATATACAAACATGTTCCTACACTTACCCGCCCTATTCAACATCTGACAAACATCAATACAGCACGTAGCAAGCCAAACGTAATGACAGCTGGGAAATGACTTATTAGCGCGACTGTACCGGCGACGTCTATTAAATCATATGCTAGCTATATTTAGACGATTTTGCGAAGTTCAAGGAGGATCTGTGGTGGTAATATATGGTTAGGCGAGATAGTTCGAAGCCTGTTTATTGCTGGAGGACCTTTCTAACTGAATAGAAACGTCTAATAGTAGCCCGAGTCATTTTAAAAGGACAGCACCGGTACCGAGAGGGTTAATATGAACTGCCATGTGGTTAAGGGGAGGCAGACCATTTTTCTGGACCCTCTTCTCCCTAATGTTTAGCCCCACTAGTTTTGAGATTATAAAACGTTCGACCCATTAGTTTGGCGATTTTAACACCTTTCGCCCTATTTCGTTGTTAATTTTAAGACCTTTCGTGCCATTTAGGTGTCCATTATTTCCTGGCGAGAGATAGCGAGCCTGCAATTTTAAGATGAATCGGCCTTCGGCCGGGACATTTTTCTACCGAAAGATGTACAAATGTATCTTGAAGGGGGTCTAGGGGGTGTTTTTCTAAGCTTGATGGAGGTCTAGGGTGGAAACTAAAAAAATATATGAATAAATTAATGAATAGACCAAACAAACTGTCAGTCTCCCCTTAATGGAGGCTAAGAGAACGGCAATCTTGGTTTCCTTTTAAGAACATAAGCAAAGATGAGTCTGCAGAAAGCTGATTGGCCTCCACAAGGCAGTTCCCTCGCACACCCAACCCCAATTTCAAGGCCTAATTATAGGCCCAGCTCATTTGGACGCCATTTTGTTTTTATCAAACAACGGGGATACCATTTAATTATTGACTATGTAGAAATTATATCCATGGAGTAAATTATATATTTTATGTTGTTTTTGTGTTTTCCCTGTTCTTGCTCTGTCTTGAGTCGGGCACCCCCAAGAAAAAAGGAAAACAGAATAACATAGTAAATAACAATAGGAAAAGTGGGGATTGGGCCTGAGCATATACTGTAGATAGATAGATAGATAGATAGAAATTATATATCTCCTGTACCAGTATCACCGAATGTGTGTTATGGGTGTGGAATCTATGGATATATTGGAGTGTAAAGAGAGGATCACCACCCTACTGGTTACCAAAATGGCGGAGGTTGGCTGACCGTTTCCTGCCCCCAAACCACTGCCTTTGTTGCATTGTTAGCGTTTCACTGAAGTATTTTAAAATCTACTCTATATTTAATTTTATGCTTTAACCTATTAAGGGTGGATGGTTCACTTTTTGAGCGATTTTTGAATGTATTAATTAATTTTCTAGTTTCCTCCCTAGACCTCCATCAAATTAAAAAATACAAATCATTTAGATCCCCCTTCTAGATTAATTTGTCAATTTTTCGGTAGACTAATGTCTGAAGGGTTGTAATGTAATGAAGGGTTGGTTGAGATCATTTGAAGCCTTAATTATTGCTAGAGGTCCTTCCTAAGCTTAAGAAAATCGTCTAAAAGTTGCCAGAATAGGATAAAAAGGACGTCCCTGGTATTGTATGGGATAAGAAAATGCACTTCTCATTCAATCATACTAATTTTACTTCCCTACATTATGGAGTGTATATACAAATAATTAAGGGGAGACTGACCGTTTGTTTGGTCTATTAATTAATTAATTATTTTTTGTTTTTTTTAGTTTCCTCCCTAGACCTCCACCAAGCTTAGAAAACACCCCCTAGACCCCCTTTCAAGATAAATTTGTACATTTGTCGGTAGACAAATTTCCCGGCCAAAGGCCGTTTCCTCTTAAAATTGCAGGCCCAAAGCACAGGCATGGCAAGCTTCGGTAATAGATTTTGCTGTCACATAAGGCCTTGGGGTCCAGTATACCTCTTGAGAGGCTGCAAGAAGCTTTTTCTAGCCTAGATGGATTCCGTTATGGGAATGGAGAGACTGCATGATGTCTTGGGCAGTGCTAGGGTTTAGGACAATCTTGCCTTCTTTGGTGTATAAGGTGTCCCCTTTTCTGATGAGGTGATCGAAGATAATCTTTTGGAATCCAGGCAGGTTTGTTCTTTTTCTGAAATGAATGTAGAAGATATTGCTGAGTTTGGTCGGGTGGGTCTTGCTGTTGAATGGCCCGTATAGCATCCTTGGGTGGTGTTTGCTGAATAGGTAGCCGGGAGAGTGCATCTGCATTTGTATGCAATGTTCCCGGGTGGTAGGCGATCTCAAAGTTGAACTCTTCAAGAGATTCTCACCACCTGACAGTAAGGACGTTTTTCGTGTCGGATTTGCGGAGCCATATTGTAGGGCTTGGTGATCCGTTATGATGGTGACTTTGTCTCCAGCAAGGTATGCTTTGAAGGGCTGGAGTGCCCAAATTATTCCTAAGCATTCCCGTTTGGTAACTGGGTAGTTATCTCTGCGGGGTTTAAGGTACGGCTGGCACAAGCAATGATGCGTTCGCGGCCTTCCCGGGTTTGGGCTAGCACTGCTCGTATTCCAAATTGTGAGACGTCGGTGTAAAGACGGAAGGGTTTGGTATAATCGGGAAAGGAGACAACTGGGGCTGCCACGAGTAGGTCTTTTAAGGTTAGAAAGGCTTGTAGTCTGTGGGTGGTACAAAGGAATGGTTCTTCTTTTCTGGTGAGGTCGTGCAGGGGTTTTGCAAAGGTAGTGAAGTTTTTCACAAACCTTCCATAGTAAGAAGCTAATCCCAAGAATGCTCGTACTTCTTTGACGTTGTTGGGAAGAGTGATGTCACTGATGACCTGTAGCTTGGCTGGATCTGGAGAAATTCCGGCTTCAGAGACAACATGACCGAAGAATTTGACTTGTTTCTTTGCCATGCTGCATTTTGATGGTTTAAGTTTAAGTTTGGCATCTCTGATTCTTGGAAAACTTGCGCGAGTCTTTGTAGGTGTTCTGCCCAAGTTTTTCCAAAGACGATGATGTCGTCTAGGTTAGGCGAGGCAAGTTTCCCAGGTAAGTCCTTGAAGTACAGACTCCATTAATCTGGAAAAGGTGGCGGGGCCGTTACACAATCCGAATTGAAGAACTGTGAATTCGTATAGTCTGCCCTGGCTGGTGGAAAAAGCCGTTTTCTCTTGATGTTCTGGCATGACGGGGACTTGCCAATATCCTGCTTGCAAGTCGAGGGTAAACCATTTGGCTCCTAGCAGTGTGAGGGAATGGGGTGGCATCCTTGATGGTAATGTCATTTAACTGCCTAATTTGCATAGGACTGGTGGTGACGTGGTTGTAGAGGGAGGCCATGTGGTTGTCCTGAAGGTTAGAATAGCATCCCCTGTCGGCCTCGTTTTCTATGGTGCCTTCTCCATTCTGGTTTTCTTTGTCTTTTGTCTTGTTGCTATTGCTTGTATTTATCCTGGTTGGTTGGTCTTGCAGGTTGGTTGTTGGTGTCAATTAATTGGTGGTTTCTTCCTCCAATTTCTTCTCCTCTGGCATCTCACTCATATATGTCAATGTTAACACCTGTTGTGCCATGTTTAACATTTGTCGATTGTTTCCTGGCAAGCGATTGCAAGCCTGCAATCGGGAAATTTTTCTGCCAAAAAATTTACACATTTATCTAAAAGGAGGGACAGTTTTAAAAGCTTGATTGAGGTCTAGGGAGCAAACTAAAAATCTCCCCTTAAAATGGAGTAGGCTACTACACAAGAAAATATACTGTTAATATAGCCTAATCCTACTAATATTCCTTCCATATATAAAATAATGAAGCGTGTACAAAATATACTGTTAATATAGCCTAATCCTACTAATATTCCTTCCATATATAAAATATACTGTTAATATAGCCTAATCCTACTAATATTCCTTCCATATATAAAATATACTGTTAATATAGCCTAATCCTACTAATATTCCTTCCATATATAAAATAATGAAGCGTGTACAAAATATACTGTTAATATAGCCTAATCCTACTATATTCCTTCCATATATAAAATATACTGTTAATATAGCCTAATCCTACTTATATTCCTTCCATATATAAAATATACTGTTAATATAGCCTAATCCTACTAATATTCCTTCCATATATAAAATATACTGTTAATATAGCCTAATCCTACTAATATTCCTTCCATATATAAAATATACTGTTAATATAGCCTAATCCTACTAATATTCCTTCCATATATAAAATAATGAAGCGTGTACAAAATATACTGTTAATATAGCCTAATCCTACTAATATTCCTTCCATATATAAAATATACTGTTAATATAGCCTAATCCTACTAATATTCCTTCCATATATAAAATATACTGTTAATATAGCCTAATCCTACTAATATTCCTTCCATATATAAAATATACTGTTAATATAGCCTAATCCTACTAATATTCCTTCCATATATAAAATAATGAAGCGTGTACAAAATCCATGTGGGCAACTGTAGGCTACATTAAGTATTATTTGAATCGCGGAAATTTCAGTTCATCTGTTTTATGGAGGATTGATATCGATGCCAGTGTTTCGATTTAAAAAAGTAAATATGCCTGCATCACAATTCCTATATGCAGCTATCAACACCTTACAAATACATAATATAAAATAGACTATGTGCTGTGAACGTCCTAAGCCTGAAGGTGATCCGGAAGTTGATTAATTAACCATCTTAATATTCGAACACGGATTGTGGATCGGGGGGGGAGGGCCAGCTTGAATGTGACGTCATTATTCAGTGCAGACATTCGACTGGTAGCAAGAGGACGTACCTGCGTTGGCTCTTCGTATTTTCCCGTATTTAAGGTGTGTATGGGGATTTGTTGTGCATATATGGCATGTGTCTTGATATTCTATTAATGTTCAGGCGGCCATACATGTAATTCATAAGGGTAATATAAGACAATTGTGAACTTATGACTGTTTGAGCCGGTTCGCTTATGCTGTCTCGTCGGCATATATTTAACAACTTTTAATTACGCGAAAATCATTGGCCCCCTAGACATTTAGATAATAACAAACTATTTAGTGTGTGTACATTGCGTTGGTGAGGTGTGTGAAAATAAAGCGTGGTCATTAACTCATAATTTAAGGTAGCCTACAAACTAGCAAACGAGGTGACATCGCTGTTGCCCACCCCCCTCCCCCTCCCCCTCCCCCTCCCCCTTTCGGTCAATATACAGGAGGCGCTACAATATAGGTAGCAAAATTCTAATGGTAGTTTTGGGTTCCTATCATCATATGCTTCATTTCTATATATGTTTTATCCCCGGGAAAAAAAAAAAAAAATCTTGGGAGATTTCATTTATTTTCTTGGGATTTTTTGTTTTGGTCATTAACCTAACCAAAAAACCTAACCTAACCTAACCTAACCTAACAGCCCCCAAATACATTTAGGTTAGGTTAGGTTAGGTTTTTTGGTTAGGTTAATAAAAAAAAAAAA
Organism: Paralithodes platypus; assembly: GCA_032716605.1. Lineage (NCBI taxonomy): Eukaryota > Metazoa > Arthropoda > Malacostraca > Decapoda > Lithodidae > Paralithodes > Paralithodes platypus. Next base: position 2,517,611 of record CM064575.1, read on the forward strand.
AAAATCCAAGAAAAAAATAAAAAACCCAAGATTTTTTTGTTTTCCCCCGGGGATAAAAAGTATATAGAAATGAAGCATATGATGATAGGAACCCAAAATTACCATTAGAATTTTGCTACCTATATTGTAGCGCCTCCTGTATATTGACCCCCCTTTCTTGCCGATTCCCATCCCTGCCCACCCCCCTTCCCCCATCCCTCAATCCTCTCCTTTACTACTCCTCCTCCTCTCCTCTCTCTCCCTCCCTCCTCTCATTTATCTTCACTTTATTCTCTCTCTTCTGCCCCCCCCCCCTTCCTGTCCCCCTGCTCTCACCCAGCCTTCTACCCCCCCACCACCACTTTTATTCGCCTCCGCACATCACCTCTCGTTTTTAATCAAGGATTGTTGGTATATATACTGTATACAGTACCGTATACGAAGTATAGGTATAGGTCAGTCTAATCATTTGTGTTGGCTTGGGTCTTTACGATGATTTAGATGCTGCCTTAACAAGTGATCCGGGTTGCTCTTACCCCCCCCCCCCTTCTCTTTCTTCCACACTCACTCTTCCCCCCCCCCCCCCTCTCTCTCTCTCTCTCTCTCTCTCTCTCTCTCTCTCTCTCTCTCTCTCTCTCTCTCTCTCTCTCTCTCTCTTCCCCCTCCTATCCTCCTCTTCATTCTCTCTCTTCTGACTCCCCCTTCACCTCCTGGCTCCCTCACCCAGCCTTCCACCCCCCACCATTTTTCCTCGCCTCCCCACACCCCCTCTCGTTTTCAATTAAGAATTTTTGGTATATAAACAGTATACTAATTATAGGTATAGGTCAGTCTAATAAATTTGTATTGGCTTGAGTCTTCTACGATGATTTAGATGCTGCCTTACTTAACACGTGTTCCTGGTTTCTCCTCCGGACCCCCCCCCCCCCAACCTTCTCTTTCTCTCTTACACACTCACTCTCGCGCGCCTCCCCCCCCCCTCTCTCTCTCTCTCTCTCTCTCTCTCTCTCTGGTCGGGGCTCAGTTGGGGGTCTTGTGGGACAGCATGCGTGTTTAAAAAACAAAACACAATCTGATCAAGGTCTATAACGGGGACTCACATATTTTAGATATGTCTTTATTATAATACTGTATATACTAAACTTAGGTAGTGTTAAAATTAATCTTCAATATCAATGTATTACTCATCTAACTATATATGTAATGACATAGTTTAAGCCAGAAATAGGGTGAAGATTGCGTATGCACCTTCGCCCTTTTGAGATAATGTAACTGATACTTGTGTAACATTTGTACTTTTCTCAATAAAAAAATCAAATCAAATCAAATCTCTCTCTCTCTCTCTCTCTCTCTCTCTCTCACACTTTAGCCTGTAGGTGAAGTTTTTTTTTCTGTACACCATGTAGATATTGTTCATACTTAGTAAACTCTCTCTCCCTCACACACACTTTAGAAGTTTAGAATGTAGGGGAAGGTTTTGTTCTATACCCCATGTAGATATTGTTCATGATTAGTAAACCACCAACCTCTCTCTCTCTCTCTCTTTATGTTTTTTTTATCTCTCACTCTCTCTCACCACCCCCACCACTCACGGGCGGCATCTTTAGAATAACACCCAAACGTAATTAAAGGGGAGGTAGTCGCTTTTTCTGGACCCCCTTCTCCCTCATGTTTAGCATATTAGGTTTGAGATTTTTAAGACGTTCGTTCCGCTAGTTTGATGATTTTGAGACCTTTCGCCCCATTTCGTCGTAAATTTTTAGACCTTTCGTGCCTTTAGGTGTCGATTATTTCCTGGCGAGCGATAACGAGCGGCAATCCTGTAATTATAGAAGGAATCAACCTTCGACCAGGACATTTTTATGCAGCTTAGGAAGAATCTGTGGGGTATTAAATGGGTAAAGACTATCTCAATCAACCCTCTGACTTGCATAATTATACCCTTCCTAATCTGAATACAATCGTCTAATAATTACCAGAGAACAGAAAATAAATGCGTCTTGGATCTTGAAAAGGTTATATTAAGGGTTAAATGATGCGGTAAATCGATTGGTGTAGGTTAGAAAGGTGTAGCGTTAATTTTGGGCGTGGTGAATTAGGGCGTTTTGGCAGGAGTGGGGCTAGGCAGGCTGACTGGCCCAGGGCGCGAAGATCACTAAGTTCTTTATTATTTGTAATATTCGGCTATTATTGAATATTGTTTAATTTTTAAGTGTGTTTATGGAACGGAATATATTATTGAGTGCATATTTGTGTGAATAAACCACTAATTCCAACCACATCTACTTATAATTCATAAATCTGAAAAACTACATTTCTAGAAATAAATCGAACTACCTATTGTCAAAGTTTCAGCCTTGTAACTCGAAAATTGCAAAAGTTAATGGACTTTCATATTTGTGACTGAAAAATTCGATTTGTGGCTCAGGGAAGGCGAATTTGGAGAAACTGACACAAGTCCAGCAAAGAAAAAAGCAACCGACTCCTCCCCCACACCACACATAAAGACATCCATGGTCAAAATGCAATAGTATACTGGGTGTTGCTGTGAAGTATTTACAAACTATTTGGTGCTTCAAAACCAAAAGTAGAAATATATAGATATTGCTTCTGACCCTACCATTTCACCTGGTGAACTTCCAAACCCCTCAGCCTAAACAGCGAGGAAGGGTCCACGGAAGCCACAGATAGATAGATAGATAGCTAGATAGATAGATGGATAAGATAGATAGATGGATAAGATAGATAGATAGATAAGATAGATAGATAGATAGGGCCGGTAAAACTAGGGGCCGTAGTGACTTGTTTCCCTTTTTCACACCCTCTCAATACTATTCTAATTATCTTAATCGACCCACGTCCCTCCCTTCCTCCCCACTCCATTCGTGCCCCACCCACCTTCCCTCCCTCCCCACTGCATTCACCCCCTTCCTCCCTCCCTCCCCACTGGATTCACCCCTTCCTCCCTCCCTCCCCACTCCATTCGTGCCCCACCCACCTTCTCTCCCTCCCCACTGCATTCACCCTTTCCTCCCTTTCTCCCCACTCCATTCGTGCCCCACCCACCCTCTCTCCCTCCCCACTGGATTCACCCCTTCCTCCCTCCCTCCCAACCCACCTGCTCTCCCTCCCCACTGGATTCACCCCTTCCTCCCTCCCTCCCCACTCCATTCGTGCCCCACCCACCTTCCCTCCCTCCTCACTGCATTCACCCCTTCCTCCCTCCCTCCCTACTGCATTCACCCCTTCCTCCCTCCCTCCCCACTCCATTCGTGCCCCACCCACCTTCTCTCCCTCCCCACTGCATTCACCCCCTTCCTCCCTCCCTCCCCACTTAATTCACCCCCTTCCTCCCTCCCTCCCCACTGCATTCACCCCTTCCTCCCTCCCTCCCCCCTGCATTCACCCCTTCCTCCCTCCCTCCCCACCGCATTCTCCCCCTCCTCCCTCCCCACTACATTCACCCCTTCCTCTCTCCCTCCCCACTACATTCACCCCCTTCCTCTCTCCCTCCACACTACATTCACCCCCTTCCTCCCTCTCCACCGCATTCACCCCCTTCCTTCCTCCCTCCCGACTACATTCACCCCTTCCTCCCCACTACATTCACCCCCTTCCTCCCTCCCTCCCCACTACATTCACCCCCCTTCCTCCCTCCCTCCCCACTGCATTCACCCCTTCCTCCCCACTGCATTCACCCCTTCCTTCCTCCCTCCCCACTGCATTCACCCCTTCGTCCCTCCCTCCCCACTGCATTCACCCCTTCCTTCCTCCCCACTGCATTCACCCCTTACTTCCTCCCTCCCCACTGCATTCACCCCTTCCTTCCTCCCCACTGAATTCACCCCTTACTTCCTCCCTCCCCACTGCATTCACCCCTTACTTCCTCCCTCCTCACTGCATTCACCACTTCGTCCCTCCCTCCCCACTGCATTCACCCCTTCCTTCCTCCCTCCCTCCCCACTGCATTCACCCCTTCCTTCCTCCCTCCCTCCCCACTGCATTCACCCCCTTCCTCCCTCCCCACTGCATTCACCCCTTCCTCCCTATCTCCCCACTGCATTCACCCCTTCCTCACTCCCTCCCCCCTACATTCACCCCCTTCCTCCCTCCCTCCCCACTACATTCACCCCCTTCCTCCCCACTACATTCACCCCTTCCTCCTCCCTCCCCACTACATTCACCCATTCCTCCCCACTGCATTCATCTCTGTCCCTCACTCTCCGTCCATCCCTCCCCCTGCATCCATCCCTCACTCTCCCTCCCTTCCTCTACATCCATCCCTCACCCTCCCTCTATATCTATCACTCACCCTCCCTCCCTCAATATCCATGACTGACCCTCCCCCTTCGATACTGAAAAGGAAAAATTATGTTTCTGTAATATATTACACTATTTGTGTATTTAATTGCAATGTTAGAACTGTAATAATGTTCTAGTAATCCTCATTGCTATTACAACTAGTTGGATACCATATTGACTGGCGACTTAACTATAGTAATTACCATCGACAATGATGGGGTATGTGTACGGACAGTAGACTTTATCACTGTAGCCTATTGATGTACCGTACACTCTTTACCCTTGGGGCTTAGACGATACGTTGACGCATTTCTGTTCTGTTTTCTACCTTTTATTATACGATTTTATTCAGAATAGGAAGGGTATATTAAAGTCAGAGGGTTAATTAAGATGCCTTAGCCTTTTTTCTTTACCCCTGCGCAGCTTCTTGCTCTGTAGGCTACAGGGGCACAGTGCGTCCTTGTATTGAGTATTGTTCACATGTGTGGGGAGGATCCTCTCATACCTCACTCCTAAACAAAGTAGAAAGGAAGGCCTTTCGTATCATTAACTCCCGCCCACTCACCAACTCTCTGCAATCTCTCTCTCTTTGCCGCAATGTTGCATATATCTCGCTATTTTATCGCTACTACAATAATCAGTGTTCCTCAGAGCTCTCCCAGTGTATACCACCTCCTCTACGTAGGGTACGTGGTACCCGTCATGCAACACAATCCCACCCCTACTCTGTGCAACTCTCCAACCCAAGAGTGAAACGTTACTCTTTCTATTCAACAACTGAGATCTGGAACGCTCTCACAGAATCACTTTCCCTCCTCCTATGACTTAAATTACTTCAAACTCCGTGTGTCCAGGCATTTTGGCTCGAACGTACCTTGATTTTGGCCCTGACACTCTTTTAACTATGTGGGAGGCACTCGCTACAGGCAGTTCTGCCTTTTGTCTCCCTCATTCACATAGAAAAACAAAAATTCCCACAGATACTTATAAAATTGTATAAAATCGTCTATTGATAGCCAAAATAAATGGTCAAACTGCGTCTTAATCTTCAAAGGGTTAAAAATTCAAGGGTATGGAAGAGGTATATACAATAAGGAAATTTTTTATTTTAATACCACTAATTTTCCGAGTGTTTTTTATAAACAAAATTGTTCATTTGCATCAATATATAGAGTTTGTAATTAATTAGAAATCTCGGGAAAACCTATTTTCCCCATAATGCCTATCGATCGATGTTGTTCCCCGATAGTGATTTGAAAAGACATTAGCCTAACCTAACAACCTTACCTAACCTAACCTAGTATTATGGGTGGGGGCTGCCGCCCCCACACCCCCGCTGGTTGAGTACTAATCCCTTAGTTAATACAAAAAAAAAAAATTGGATGTCTATACTAGGAAGGTAAAAGTCGATGAAGTCTACGGTGTTTACTGTGCAATCTTCAGCTTTGATTGTACATTGATAACGGGAAAGTACCGATTGACAACCTTGTTACGAACATTTAATTTTAGTACCATACTTTTATATTAGGTTTTTCCGAGGGTTAAAACACATTTTCATATGATCTTTAGAGCTATCGATAACTGGAAGTACCGTATTGACAACCTTGTTACGATTTTTTTTTTTAGTACCATACTTTTTTATTAGGTTTTGCCGAGGGTTAAAAAAAAATTTCTTATGATCTTTAGAGCATATAGATTCAATATTTATATTCAAATATATCACAAAAATTCGTGGTATTAAAATAACATTGAACCTACAATAATTTGAGTATACTGATGGTGATTTACCTTTCTATCTATTATTACCACCAGTATATCTTGAAATGGCTAGATTATTATGAACTATTTATTCTTTATTTATTACTTTCTTTAATTTGTTACTTTATTTACTTTATTACTTTATTTACTCTTTCCTTTACCATAAGTATATCTTTAAATGGTTAGATTATTATGGATACTTTAATTTTACTCTTTTCATTCCCATTATTGTATGCAGTGTAGTCTTATAATAATGTAATCCCTTCTGTACCGGCGACATCTTTCTTACTGTATGCTGGCTATTATTAGACGATTTTATTCAGTTTAAAAAGAGCATCCAGCAATTAACAGGCTTCGAACTATTTCACTTAACCGTTTTTACTACCACAGATCCATCTTAAACTGGCCAAAATCGTTAAAATATAGCTAGAATAAACTTAAAATGACGTCAACGGTACAGAAGGGGTTAATGAATGTTTACTTTATTAGAAATTTGACCATAATACTAATGATTTAAATTCTTCCTTCCAGAATGTGTGGGTTTTGGTGCTTCCCTATTAACTGCCAACGCTGCCACCACTACGATTACTGCCAACACCGCTACCACCACAGCTACCATTACTACTACCACAACTACTGCCAACACCGCTACCACAACTACCACCACGACTAGCTACTGCCAACACCGCTACCAACACAGCTACCACAACTACCACCACGACTACTGCCAACACCGCTACCACAACTACCACCCCGACTACTACCAACACAGCTACCACAACTACCACCACGACTACTACCAACACCGATACCACCATTGCTACCATTACTACCACACCACCAACACTAAGGTGCAGGCCGGGTGGAGTGGGTGGATAAGGGTGACAGTTGGAGTGATCTGCTATAGAAGGGTTTCTGCAAAAGTGAAAGCGAAAGTATACAAGACGGCAGTGAGACCAGCTATGTTGTACGGTATGGAGACGGTGGCATTGGCAACAAGACGGGAGGCAGAGTTGGAGGTAGCAGAGTTGAAGATGCTGCGATTTTCTTTGGAGTGACAAGGATGGACATAATTATAAATGAGTATGTTAGAGGGACAGCGCATGTGCGACGGGACAAAGCGAGAGAGGCGAGATTGAGCCGGAAGGTTGTTTGGACATGTGCAGAGGAGGCATGTGGAGTATGTTGGAAGAAAGATGCTTGGTATGGAGCTACCAGGCAAAATTAAAAGAGTAAAGCCAAAGAGGAGGTTGATGGATGCAGTGAGGGAGGACATGCGGGAGGTTGGTGTGATAACAGGGGACAGAGTGAGATGGAGGCGAGTGATCTGCTGTGGCGACCCCTAAGAGAAACAGCCGAAAGAAGATCACCAACACTACGACTACCACCACAGGTACCACAACTACCACCACAGCTACCACGACTACAACCACAGCTACCACGACTACAACCACAGCTACCACGACTACAACCAGATACCACAACTACCATCACTACTACTACCACGGCTGCCACAACTACCACCCCCATTAAAACCACTACAGCTACCACAATTACCGCCACTACCACTATAATCACCTCAACTACTACCACTACGAAAATGGTTACCACTATAACCACCACTACTATTTCTACCACGGCTATGACCACGGCTACCACCACAGCTACGTCTACCACCACCACTACTACTACCACCACCACTACTACTACCACCACCACTACTACTACCACCACAGCTACTACTACTACCACGGTTACCACCATATCAGCTACCACAACTACAACCACTACTTCTACTACCTCGGCGACTACCATCACCACGACTAACACCATTACAGTTAAGAGAAAACAAAAATCAAATGAAATAAACATCTCTACCGAAACTAGTACCAGTGCCATCTATACCACAACCACCACCACCTGCTACCACCACCACTACCACTTGTACGATCTCTAACACCACTACCACAACAACAACAACCACCACCACTACCACAACAACCACCACCACTACCTCAACAACCACCACTACCACAACAACCAGCAGAACATCTCGACCACAACTACCACCAGTACGATCTCCACCACTACGACCACCACTACCACAACTAGCCTAACCCAAGGTAAGTTATTGATCCCTTGGTATAAGGCTAAATTTAACCCTTTGAAGATTATGACGCAGTTTAGCAGTTTTTCTGGCTGTCAAGAGACGATTTTATACAGCTTAGGAAGGATCTGTTGGAATTATTGGGGAATGTGGGGAATTATCTTAACTTACGCAGAGTTGATACATATATAATCACACACATTAACTTAACCCTTTCAAGATCCAAGACGCATTTCGTTTGTTTTCTGGTAATTATTAGACGATTTTATTCAGATTAGGAAAGGTATATGGAAGTCAGAGGGTTGATTGAGATAGCCTTTAACCTTTCAATACCCACAGATCCTTCCTAAGCTGCATAACATCGTATAATGATAGCCAAAATAATCTGCTAAAACGCGTCAGAGCTTCAAGGGGTTAAAAAAACAAGGTTTAGAGTGCGAGGATAGTCAGTACTTTAATACTAAGTTCTTCTTTTATACTACGTTTTTCGTTTGTTATATATTAATCTGAGACAGAATGCATAAATATGTAGCACATTGCGTAAATACAAAATAATGTTACCAATTACCGGTACTTAGTTACAAATGGACTTGCAAATAATGTTACCAATTACCGGTACTTAGTTACAAATGGACTTGCAAATTTGAGACTGAAAATTTCGATTCTTGGCTCAGGGAAGGCGAATTTGGAGAAACTGACACAAGTCCAGCAAAGAAAGAAGTAGAGAATGATGATAAAAATTATGTGGTAAATCGATTGGTGTAGGTTAGAAAGGTGTAGCGTTAATTTTGGGCGTAGTAAATTCGGGAGTTTTGGGACGTTATTCGGCTGGACTTGGGCCAGAGCCCAGGGATCACCAAGTCCTTTATTATTTGTATTATTCGGTTATTATTGAATATTATTTATTTTTTAAGGGTGTTTATGAAACGGACTATATTATTGAGTGCATATTTGTGTGAATAAACCACTAATTTCAACCACATTTACTTATGATTCACGTTTTATGAATAAAGCGGCACTAATTTATTCGTAACTTTCTTAAAATATATATATTTTTTTAAATCTTAAAAACTCATTTCTAGAAATAAATCGAACTAACTATTGTCAAAGTCTCAACCATGTAACTCAAAAACTACAAAAGTTACTGGACTTTCAAATTTGTGACTGAAAATTTCGATTATTGGCTCAGGGGAAGCGAATATAGAGAAACTGACACAAGTCCAGCAAAGAAAAAAGTATATAAATAAAGTCTAAAATGATGCGGTACATCCATTGGTGTAGGTTAGAATGCTGTAGCGTTATTTTGGGCGTGGTAATTTCGGGCGATTTAGGCGTTTTTGGGCGACTCAGGCAGCCAGCCAGCCCCACGACCAATGCGCGCGCTACCGTTTTCTATACAACCCAGTTCAGCAGAGACATTTATATGCAACTCGGTTCTTTGTACTGTCAACATATCCTGCAGTTTGTAAATACTTTCACGCATTTATGACGCAGAGGTTGCCAGATTAGCAATACAAATTTGAGTTCTCTCACTCTTATAATTACCTCTCCAAAATTAGTTTTCTGCCCACAGTTAACTCAAAGACAACTACAGAGGTTGAAGTAACTAAACTAAAGGTTTCTAAATACCCCTGATGGTAAAAAATGCTTTAAAGTATCCTCAATAGGCTCAAAATCGCGTCATATGCGTGAAAGGGTTAGTCTTTATTTAATTAATTTTAAAGATCCGTAGTTTTGTTAATGTTTCTCAGTCGCGTATTTTAGTGATTAATAGTCCTTATTACTAATATTTAGAACCGGTACTATTAACTATTTCGTAGTCGAATATTCTAATCGATTATTAATTCTTTTTTTCTTCTCTTTTTCAGGATTTGAGTTGTTGCCTGCCAACTCTACGCAACTGCCAACACTGCCAGATAATGGACTCTGCCAACACATCCCAACCTCCTACTGCCAACACATCCCAACCGACCAACTGCCAACACTGCGAGATAATGGACTCTGCCAACACATCCCAACCTCCTACTGCCAACACATCCCAACCTCCTACTTCCAACACATCCCAACCTACCAACTGCCTGGGGTGAGTTACTGCTTAATTTAATACAATATATATATTCTGTTCACGACAAGTAGGCCAATAATGAGTTTCTTTTTCACAAATTGAATGTTCAACTAGTACGAGAAATATGAAATATTATTATGTTTTTTATGCCAACCAATTTCACATCTAAACTCAATTAATGAAGTCAACAAATACATGTGGCACTCCGAGGACTCGAACCCAGGATACTCGCATCGAAATTCCGCGCACTATGCATTACGCTATCAAGACAGATATACAAATATAGGTAGTGCCAGCGAACTTGACAATAATGTTGACCCCTTAACTGCTTATAACTCGAAATTAATTAAAGGAATCGGGCTGACGTTTCTATCATTTGGGAAGAGTCCACCAAGAAATAGGTGTGTGGATAATTACAGCCAGTTTGCTCTAGGCCCTTTTGAGTTACAGAGAGGTCAGAGATCAAGATTATTGTATAAGAATTCTGACTTGTTGAAAAAAGTGCGATTTGTGGACTTTCGAATGTGGATAGAGAAAACCTGTGACAAATTGTATAAAAAACGTTTAATGAAAGGGTTAAATTATGCGGTAAATCGAATGGCATAAGTTAGAAAAGTGTAGGTTAATTTGGGCGTGGTGAATTAGGGCTATTTTAGCTGGACTTTGCACCAGGCAGCCAGAGTGCGTGGATCACCAAGTACTTCAATATCTACATTATTCAGTTGTTATTACAGTTTCTTACTGTTGTGAATTTTCATATAGAACGGAATATATAATTAAGTGCATAGTTGTGTGAAGGAACAACTGCTTTCAACCACATTTACGTATAGTTCACGTTTCATTTGTAAAGCTGCACTAATTTATTCATATCTCTCGAACAAAATACAAATTGAAAAATCTGAGAAAGTGCATTTCTCTGAACAACTAGAACTACCCATTGTCAAAGTCTCAGCCTTGTATCTCGAGAATTGCAAAAGTTAATGGACTTTCAAATTTGTGACTGAAAATTTCGATTCTTGGCTCAGGGGAGGCGAATTTGGAGAATCTGACACAAGTCCAGCAAAGAAAAAAGCATAAAGAAAGTCTAAAATGATGCGGTAAATCCATTGCGGTAAATCCATTGGTGTAGGTTAGAATGCTGTAGCGTTATTTTGGGCGTGGTGATTTCGGGCGTTTTAGGCGTTTTTGGGTGACTCAGGCAGCCAGCCAGCCCCAGGACCAACGCGCGCACTAACTTTTTCTATACAACCCAGTTCAGTAGAGACGTTTAAATGCAACTCGGTTCTTTTGTACTGTAAACATATCCCGCAATATTATTGATAATTAGACATAATCAGAAAGTTTATAACTATTCCTTTCATTATTGATGCTTGATAATTACCATCGTATTTCGTTGCTTACCTCCCATTACTGAAAAACATTCCATTTGTGAAAAAATAGTAGTTTTATTTATGATTTATGTGAGCTCTCATCTTGGTAATCTATTGCCCAAATTAATTTATTGTTTCTTGTTTTCAGGATCTGCTTGTGAACTCTGCCAGCTCTACGAGACTGCCAACAACTATGGACTCTACCAACACACCACAAGCTACCAACACCATCCCCTAACTATGGACTCTGCCACCACAACCTACGAACTGTCTGGGGTGAGTTACTGCCCAACTCATTATACTCTGTGCATGACACAGGCCAATAATCAGTTTTTATTTCCACAATTTGAAAGTTAAAAAGTTTACTAGAAATATGCATCATAATCGTAGCTGAATAATTAGTATCTTATTTCCATATATTAATGTAACTGTTGAACATTCAAAGACAAAACTAATTACTGGCCTACTTGTCGTGAACATAGTATTGTTTAATTTATTATATATGATCTCAGCGCTTGTCAATCTATTGCCCAAATTAATGTTTTGTTTCTTGTTTTTCAGGATTGGGGTGGCTGCCCGTGGACTCTGCTGCCCACGGACTCTGCTGCCTGTGGACTCTGCTGCCTGTGGACTCTGCTGCCTGCGGACTCTGCTGCCTGCGGACTCTGCTGCCTGCGGACTCTGCCGGTTGCTGCCTGCAGACTCTGCCGTTTTGCTGCCTTAGGACTCTACCGCCGCTGCTAGAGACTGCCCACGCCACTACGATTCAAGGGGAGTGATAGTTGTGTTTTGTTTGTAGTTAGATGTAGTTAGTAGTAGTTAGTTGTAGTCGTAGTGGTGGTGGTTAGGTTAGGAGGGTAGGTTAGGTTAGGAGGGTAGGTTAGGAGTAGTCGTAGTTCGTAGTCGTAGTATGTAGTCGTAGTATGTAGTCGTAGTTAGTAGTCGTAGTAAGTAGTCATAGTATGTAGTCGTAGTAAGTAGTCGTAGTAAGTAGTCGTAGTATGTAGTCGTAGTTAGTAGTCGTAGTAAGTAGTCTTAGTATGTAGTCGTAGTATGTAGTCGTAGTAAGTAGTCGTAGTAAGTAGTCGTAGTAAGTAGTCGTAGTTAGTAGTCGTAGTATGTAGACGTAGTAAGTAGTCGTAGTAAGTAGTCGTAGTATGTAGTCGTAGTAAGTAGTCATAGTAAGTAGTCTTAGTAAGTAGTCGTAGTTGCATGGTATGAATGGTGTGTGTTAGGTTAGGCTAATCTATTTTTCCCTTTCAGATCAGATAGGTTTTATTACCTTTACTCTAATCTTTGCTATTTTTCTTATTACTTCACAGTGTTGTTGCTTTGATGATGTCCCCTCTCCCCCCCCCTTCTTCCCCGAGTTGGTTCCCTCCTTCAGCTTCAATATTTTGATTTGCTTTAATTTCAATAATGATTGTATTTGCCTTAAATGTAACTTATGATATATTCTATCACTTGAATTCATAACTCTGTATTTGCTATTAACTTCACTTGATATAATATTGTTATATATCGTCTTTGTCACGCGAACTTTGTTTAATAAAAAAAATAAATAAAAAAAAATCTTTTATTGATCACTATATTATAAGCTATGACTTTTATAACTGATAAAAACTGTTCTCAATTATAAATAAAGTTCCAATATATGGACTTAGAAAAAATAAATGAAAAGAGAACTTATAAAATAAAACAATTAACTTAGAAAAACTCTAGTTCTCAATTATAAATAAAATTCCAATATATGGACTTCGAAACAAAAATAAATACAATATGAAACTATACACATATAAGAGAACTGAGAAAATATACTGAATATGAAAAGAACTTAGAAAAAAATAGTTCTCAATTATAAATTAAGTTCCAATATATGGACTTAGAAAATATACTGAATATGAAAAGAACTTAGAAAAACTATACTTGAATAACTTAAAGTAATAATTATATATAGCTTAAAAATATAATGAACTTGTAATAACAGAACAAAATTATAATGGATATTAGAAAGAATATATCGACTTAGTATTTTATTGATCAGTCAGACATACATTTGTATATCTTACAAAACACTGTACATACAGTATATAAACTTTAAATAACAGGAGAAACAAAAATATAATGGATATTAAAAAGAATATATAGACTTAGTATTTTATTGATCAGAGTCGGACATACATTTTTATATTATCTTACAAAAATCATATACTTTTAATACTTAGTTATTTTTGTATTATCCTTACTGGTTTTATATATCTTATAACAAATGAACAAAGTTTTGCTTTTATATTACGTACCTAAAGTACTTTATACCGAACTTGCTTTGTGACCATAGTATAACTTTTGGTTCACTACATTATTTGCCCAATATTTATATGTACAGTAATTTTCTTTAAGTACATCTTTATAATTATTAATTTTCCAATAACCATTGGGCTTTCGGGAATTTTTCATATAGATTTATTTTAGATATTAAGCTTATAATATAGTTTCATTGGCAATGCAGTTGGCATTTTTTATAATTCTTAATCATAGATTTCAGTTTAACTTTTGTTTAATAGCCAAGCTGTTAAGTAATACTTTTATATTTTTTTCAATGTTCTTAAGTGTGCGGTCTATATATAATTCTTAGGTTCAATCTAGTTCATAAGTTAGTCTACACCTGGACTATCTCCCTCTCCCACCAGGCAGTACTGAGGGAAGCCGGTGTTTTAATAAGAATGTTAACTATCTACTAGTTTATAGCCTAATTCTAGCCTATTCTGTTTATGAAGTAGTGTTGAATAATTTTGACACTAGCTTATGTATAGTGGGCAGCTTTTGGGGGGAGGTTGGGGCTCCGAATTATTGCAAGTTTTTCTTCCTGTGGTATGTGGTGTGATGTAGTAGTGTTACGTGGAGTAGGGATGTTGGCAAAATGAGAAAGTCGGTTGGCATTGTGATTAGTGTGTATTGGAAGTGTGATAATTGTGAATGCTGGCAGAGTACGTGATGAACGTAGGGTAGAGATATATTCATTATTTGAGTAAGTGTATGTTTAGGTGTTAAAAGTGTACGGTCAAATTAGGGTAAGGTAGTTATATGCCAATTAAATGTGTGTACGACTGTTGGCAAAGTAGAGTAGATTGTTGGCAGAGATAAGAGTTGACAATCATTGAATCTAAATGTTGGCAGTGTGATTAAGTGTGTTGGCAGTATTCAGTGGTCTTGGTAATTACGTGTTGGCCAAGTGGTGTATAGGTGTTGGTTAATTTAATCATTGAAGGTATAATGCAACTGGAGCTATGTACAATAAATAAGCATGTGTGTTGGCAGTGAAATGTGTTGAATTGGTAGTGTTATTTGAAGTGTTGGTAGTGTTATTTGATGCGTTGGCAGTGAAATTAGGTCTGTTAGTGTACTTGGTGTGTTGACAGTGGCATTTGGTGTTTTGGCAGTGATTTGGTGTGTTCTAAGATTTGGTGTTTTGGCAGTTATTTGGCGTGTTCTAATATTTGTTGTGTTGGTAGTGTTCAGTGTTCTCAATATGACATGTGGTTGTCTATCAAAGTAATGCGAATGCCAAAGTTAATTGATATCCTAAAGTTATGTGACTGGAGCTATGTGCAAATTAGGATTCAATCTCTTATCCCCATGCATTTGTTTTTACTGGCCGTATCCCATAGAACTGTTCATGTTATTTTAGGTAATGTATATATTTAAGTATTATTAGGATGTTTTATGTAATTGTAAACTATTGTATATATGTAATTACTTGGGTCACTAAGCTATATATTCCTGAACTATATATCTACTGATCTATTCTTCCCATGTAACAGGTGTATATCTACCAATGTAACTATCATAATCTATCCCATGTAACTATTGCTATTTGCCTGCTTATCCCAAACCCATGTAGCTCTTCCTACCTACCTCTCCAAGAATCTAGATATATTAGGTATTGAAAGTCATCCCTCCTCACCCTCACCCAGACATTTTATGTTGTAGTTCGTTTCGTGAACTTACCGTTTCTATTATCTGGCAATGTATTCCAATATTTCAAATTTGTATTTATAATAATTTGTAAAGTTTTCTTTCAATTTATCGAGGGTATTGGCGTGTAGTAATAGTTTGTTCTATTCATTCAAAAATGAAGATTAATTAATTTAAGTTAGATTTCAAGCCTTTAATATTAGTTTAATTGACTTAGCCATTCTTATTGATTTCAGTTTAATTTCAGTAATCGTTATCCAAAAATATTTCTGCGATATTGGATTACAATAATAATTAGTTTAATTTTTTGCATTCAAAGTTAATATGAATAACCATCAGAAATATATATGATTTATCTACAATATTGGATTACATCAACAGGTTGGAATCAATAGTCAAGACTCAAATATTTTAATTTTTATTTTTATTAAGGTAGCGTTGTCCATTGGTCCAGGGTCCTCAGTCTGGTCGCAGCAACACATCACATCTGTAAAAAGATTAAAATATTGAGGCACCAGAAATACAGGAGTTTCAAGGAGGGGGTCGGGGGTCCTGAGGGGCGTAAAAAGGGGGGGGGGGAGGGTCCTGAGGGGGGGTCGAGGTGGGGTCCTAAGGGGGGTCCTGAGGGGGGAGGGGGGGTCCTAAGGGGGTAGAGGGGGGTCCTGAGGGGGTAGAGGGGGGGGCCTGAGGGGGTAGAGGGGGGGGGGGTCCTGAGGGGGGGGGGGTCCTGAGGGGGTAGAGTGGGGTGGTCCTGAGGGGGACCCAGGGGTTGGGTGGGGGGTACCAGGGGTAGGATGAGAGTCCTGGAAGGGGGGGAAGGAGACTCGGGAGGGTGGGGGGGGGTTCTAGTTTTTAGTTATATATTAATATTTTTCGTTCAGTCTCCTATATAACCATTCCACACCCGCTACGAGTTTTTCCCTTTCCCTTCCTTGGTAGTTCATCCTATCCCCATCCCAGATAGACCTTCCCTTCAGCCCTAGTTTGTTCTATTCTGTTCTATTGTGCACACTAGTTCTATTCTGTATTCTGGCTAAATCTATGATCCTCCCTCCTTCCCTGGTACATCAATACCCTCCCTGCAACACGCCCCCAAACACACATAAGAAAAGTCAGGAATATATTTGTAATGTATATTTTATTGTCAGGAAGCAGTCAAGAAGTCGTCGGTGTCAAGTATGGGATATGAGCAGACAGTATCAAGAAGGACAAACGGTAGGAGTAAAGCAGATGCAGCAGACAACAGAAAAGGCTAGGCACAGCAGAACGGGTGACAACGACAGCAGAACGGGCCAACAACAACAGACAGCAGAACTGGTGACAACAGACCGAGTACATCGACAACAGACAAGGAATTAACGATGAGGTAGGAGCGAGCTTGCTATGGTTGGTCAAACAAATTGATCTGTTTTGACTAAGATTTGTTTGGTATATTATCTGTCTTTATGAAGATGTTTATGTGTTGAATATATATGGAGAGATATTGAGTGAGCTGGAGTATTCAGTATGAAGTTGTAGGTATTCCATTTGAGTTGGTAGGTAGTGAAGTGTGAGCATAAATTAGTGGATGGTGATGAGTCTAGTTATTGAATATGACTTTATTCAGGTTGAAAGGTGGGATTCAAACAAGATGTGGACAGACGAGAGCAAAGCGACTATTGGACACACATCAACGACTGCCACAGCATCAATGGACCCTTCAACAAGAGAAAGCATCATGAGGAGTCGAGAGAGGCACCATTGCAGCGAACAGCGACGATTCGGTGAGCAAAACTAAATATTGTTGTATGGGAAAAAGAGGTCAGTCAGTCAGTCTACCTAACTTCATTAATAAGTCAAGGGGAACAAGAGGCCCCTAGGAAAAGGAAAGAAAGATGAGATATAAAACTGTGTGCCCATCAGAGTAGGCCATCCTTCATTCACTCCTTGATATATTCCAAATCAGTGCATCAACTTTATGATTGACATTTTACTTTACAATTACAGTATAGATCTGTATTAATGGAATTATGAAAGCTAAACAAATCATTGAAAGATTAAATTTAAATACTAATTAACCAATGAAACTAATTATAACTAGTTAAATTAGATCGTAAAGTCTAAAATTATACCAAATTCCTGTAAAGTGCTTATCATATTGTTAATGCAATTATTGATACTAGTATTCAAGAGTTGGGCAAACACTGGAGAATAATGGTTAAAGTTTAAATTTACTCCTCTAAACAGGATTATATAACTATCCTGTAGAATTTATGTGATTACTGAAAACATTGATTTAATCACTACAAACAAAACTATGCCAGCTGTAGAACAAATTTATCAAAGACTTTAATATCAGTTATCAATATTTACCTAAACAAATGGACCTTTTAAGTAAAGCATTAAGACTGCTAGTATTCTAAAGACAGGAGTCATAGGTCTAAAGTTATATCCGTTGTACGAATAGGCTTTAATACCTTTGAAGTAGTCCTAAGGAAATAATCCAATTTACAGTACAACCATTTACGTTAATATTTATCACGAGTCTAGCTAGGCATGTAGGCTTGACGTTAAGTATTGCAACAACTTATAAATGAAATTACAGTCCTTAGCCATGGGGGGACTGATATTTGCAGATATTTTGATAGAATCATGGGCATAACTGCTTAAAACGAGGCATAGGTGCTCATCAAGGCCATCTAAAAGCTTACATCCGAGTCCACCTAGGATTAACATTAAATCAACATTTGGATGGGCCTTGGTAATTATTTTGTAGTCACAATGGCCTGTGTTTTATTCGTCAGTGAGACAAGTGGTACAGTGACAATATGAGCAGCCTGTTTTACCAATTACATTAAGAGGCCTAGTATATTGTTCTCCAGTGAAGGACAAATTTGCAAAGTATTTTACGTGGGGTTACTTTAGACCGATATTGAGTTTATTCTAAGCTGGTCTATGATAATTGTTCATCTACAATGGCATTTACATCTGTCTCGGCAGGTTAACTAAGACAGATTCAATTTAATTAGTCACATTATAAGAGTGAAAACAATGAAGTTTCATAGTATATCTCAATTATAATTTTCTTAGTCTCCAGTGTTTTGCATATTAGTATAAAACCTACTGTATTAACTTCCAAGACTCAAGTGACTACATACTAATATTAACAAGGGTACAGTCATTATAAATAGTTCGCCGACACTTCTATGACGTGAAACAAATCTTACTAGTTGCACAGGCTATTGGAAGTACATGAGGACTGTCAAGGATTTTGTTTAACTTATAATTGCACTGTATTTGAGCAGGATTTTGGGCGAACTATTTTGGTTTCGACTAACTGGCAGCATTTTTCTAGATCGAACTAAAGGAAATTCGTACATTTGGCAACACTGATATTACAATACAAACTTATGAATTTATAGAACGTATGCATAGAGGAATAATTACAGTCTGATAAGTTACCCTTTGAAAGCATATTAATAATGACAAACCCATCTAAGGAAATAAAGGTACATCTAATAACCAAGGGAAGGTCTATCTACTGTACTGTATATACAACTATAACATTTAGTTTATAGTCTAGTCAATCAAACTGATTTTGATATAAGTAACACCCCGTTCTTTAACATTACTATAAAATGCAAACCCCAATGTACTTTAATAAACTAATTAAAGCATATGGCCCTCCCGGGATTCGAACTCTGGACACCACACTCGGTTCATAAATACTTAAACCTCGATATACTCAAGACCCGTCCTGGGAAACTCCCACTACAAGATGGCCAAGGCAAATATTCCTCAAGGTTACTTTAACAGACTTAACTTCTCAGGATCTTTGAAGAGCTACGTAATGTGAACACTAATCAGATGTGGAAAACTTTAATTCAGTAGTATTAATCATTATCTATTATAATATTACCCAATTCCATAACCCATTTAAGCAGATGACTCAAATGCTTTTTTCATCATTGCTACCTCCAGATGATTTTAGTTAACTTAAAAAGAAGCTGTCAGAGTTTGAGTGTTAATTTAGATAATCTTAAGCTCTTTTGATTCCCCGAGTTTAGTAAATACCTGTCAGTAATTTTGTTTTTGGTTATACTGTCACTATGATTATTTACTTTATTATGGGTACCCATAGACAATTTTACTCAGTTTAGGAAGGACCTGTTGGATTCTAAAGGTAGATATAATGTGTACCCCGTTGATTCCTTGTGGTCCTTAACTGATCTATAGAGTCTCGTGAAAGCCAGAATAATTTTGTTTCCCTGATCATACGGAAACTTGTTCTTTCAAATAAATTACGCCAAATTAGGTTATATTTTTGCTACCTCGGCACTTTTTCAACTTAGGAAAGGCCTGGAATAGATAGAGGTTTAGTTTAAGTACTGTGTTGGACCTTTCATTCCCAGTGGTTCTTCCAAAGCTGATTAAAATTATCTGGTTGGAGCATTGATCATATTGAAAATATGGTGTATTAAAACTAAACAATTACTTAAGAAAAATCTCTGCCTACCTATAGGGAACCGAGTCTAGTTAATTTTCACCAGTCACCCACTGCCACAGATCTCAGTTTGGGAAGGATCCGTTTCATGATAACTTAATAAACATCAGTGTTGCCATTTGTATGAAATACTTAAAATTAGTTAGATAAAGCTGCTGCCTATACCCTGTCCACCACTTATGATAGTCTATGAAATATTTTGAAGTTTATTAGGCATGACTAAACTGGTCTACTTCAACCAAATATTTGTTCAAGTTCTTAGGCCAATATAGGCAAAGTATATTATTATTATTATTATTATTATTATGATTATTATTATTATTATTATTATCATCATTATTATCTTAAAATAGTTTAATCTGACCAGAAGTTTGACTAATTTAAAGTTATACAAACTAGCTTCGAAATTACAGGATGCACACATTTCAAAAGAGCTTAGCTTATGTGCCATGATAATAATTGAACTGAAAGTTGCCAAATCCCATCTTAAGAATTATGATTTATTAAGTTGTTTTTCCACCAACCAACTTCACCTCTAAACTCAATGAAATCAACAAATACATGTGGCACTCCAAGGACTCGAACCTAGGATACTCACATCGAAATTCCGCGCACTTATGCATAACAATTATTTAATATTTTAGGATTATAGGGTATCATCGACCACTCACAAAGTGAAACCATCAAAATTAATCATACTTTGGGGGATATGGCATAAAGTTTGGTACCGGTATTTAGGTCTTACAAAGGCCTAAGTCCACTAAGGCAGGAGTCAGCCGCCTGTGTGTACTCCAGGATAATTATTCTTCAGGCAAAAAGGGCACCAAACATTAATTTAACATCCATAGCTAGCCTTTAACTCAAATTTAAGTCTAGTAATTTCAACTGACTTTATAGAACAAACTTCAAAATATCACATTGCATAGACTTTCATAATAAGATTGTATTAAAACATTTTAGGGACAGACCCGATATGATGGCTAGTGCAGAGTTGTGATGGAGAGGTGTTTGGCCACCAGTCTTCATCGTCTGTTGTCCCTCCCTCAGGTTGGACGTCTACCACACATCTGAAACATTAGGTCAGTATTAGTAATTTATTTGTACAACGTCAATAACTAAAGCCACCACTGCATTATCTTTTAGCTCAGTTTGAGATTTTATGACGGTCGACCATTAGTTTGACGATTTCAAGACCTTTCGGCCCAATGTGTCAATATTAAGGCCTGTCATGCCATTCAAGTATCTAATTTTTCCTCGCGAACGATAGCAAGCCTGTCATTTTGGAAGAAACTGCCTTCGACCGGGATATTTTTCTACCGAAAAATGTACACATTTATCTCGAAGGGGGGTCTTGATGGAGGTCTAGGGAGCAAACTAAAAACCTTCCCCCTGTGATGTTGAGCAACTAGTCAGCCCTCTATCGTATTGTCCAAGGTTCAGGTTTTGGTAACTATACATAAGCCTGCAGTTATAAGGGGTATCAATTTTAGAACCTTTATTATTGAAATTATCTGCAGTTTAGTTTATGAATATATACTTCTGAATTTGTTAAAGCAGGGGGGAGATTGTAATGCAGTGACGGGAACTGCATTATTGACCCTTCATGATTTTTTTTCTATGCGAGTGAGGGAGACAAAAGGCAGAACTGCCTGTATCGAGTGCCTCCCCCCAGAGTTGAAAGAGTGACAGGGACAAAATCAAGGGACGTTCGAGCCAAAATGCCTAGACACACCGAGTTTGAAGCCATTTAAGTCACATGATCCTAAGTTGTGTCCTACCTATAGAAGTTCAAAGTTTATTATTTCTAGTAAAAATAGACCATCCAGTGACTAAATTCCACAATATTAGTATTAAACCTTTCACGCACAGGACGCGATTTGCGCCCTTTCTATGATACTTAAAAGCCTTTGTGACCATCAGGGGTGTTTAGAAACTTTGTTTAGTTACTTCAACCTCTGCAGTTGTCTTTGAGTGAGCTGTGGGCATTAAACTAATTTTGGAAAGTTAATTGAGATTGAGGAGAACTATTTCTGAATACAAATAAGGTATTTGTAATGAACCCTGTGTTTTAGTATTAATACAGTATATGGAACACCAGAATTTGTTAAAGAGGTCCAAACTCTAAATAAACAACTTAAAAAATAGGTGCTCATAATATAATGAATACAGCAGTAGTAGTAACAGCACTGATGTATATGGGATAGGGTAAGGGAACTTGGAGACAACTATACACATGGCAACCCAAACTTTTAATATTGTTAAGGAGAGATGGGTCATTTTTCTGGTCCCCCTTCATGTTTAGCCCCATTACTTTGCCGATTATAAGACGTTCAGCCCATTACTTTGGCGATTTTAAGACCTTTCAACCTATTTGTGTCATTATCAAGACCTTTCGTGCTATTTAGGAGACTAATTTTCCTGGCGAGTGATACCAAGTCTGTGGTGTAGGAGGAACCGGCCTTCGGCCTGGACAATTTTGTACCGAAAAGTTTACAAATTTGTCTAAGGGGGATCTTGGGGATGGATGTCTAGGGAACATTTTTTTTTACAAATAATTAAATCTATGTACCAATAAATAAACCATTAGCCATTAACCCTATTAACCCTTTCAAGCTCCAATACGCATTTCTGTTCTGTTCTGTTCTGTTCTGTTTTCTGGCTACTATTAGACGATTATATTCAGTTTAGGAAGGGTATATGGAAGTCAGAGGGTTTATTGAGATAGTCTTTACCCTTTTAATACCCACAGGTCCTTCCTAAGCTGCACAAAATCGTCTAATGATAGTAAAAATAAACTGCTAAAACGCGTCAGAGCTTCAAGGGGTTAATATTGTTGTGTTCTTACCCTAGTTTGTTGGTGAATGTGGTTAAGGCTCCGTTTGAGTTTCTTAAGTTGGTCTTCAGCAGTGTCTTCCTCCGCCGAGCCTCAACTGTACTGGGCCCCTCCTCTGTTAGAAAATCAAATATTAATATTACAGCTTAAGGATTTGACCACTTGCAAGTTTCAAGCTATAAGGAAGTTGAGTTTTTTTATATAGACATTTAGCAGAATTACGAGCTAAAATATGAGTTGTATTGCATATATAAACACAGTAGCTGTGGTGGTCAAGTGGTGAGCACGCTTGCGTGTGAATCTGAAAGACCCGGGATCGAATCCCTGCCACGGCGGACATTTAGTGGGTGCGGTAGTACGTCCTAGCATGTTTCACATGCTTGTACCCAGTCAGGGGACATCCCGACGACGTATTCAGACTAAAACACACATAAAGCCACTCCCACACCTTCCTCTCTCTCCAACACCCCTTCTCAA